>DWNR01005221.1:0-10312 GCA_018250455.1 Polygonus leo
AAATCCCTCCATAATTGGCTGAGTAATCGTGTAACAAAGATACAAAACCATCAAAGTAGACATCGTCAATTTTAACGAAAATTCAGGATAACTCATGAAGTACTCATCAGATCTGGATAATATCTTTATCTTTCAAATAAAAAAAAAGAATCATCCAAATCGCTTCACCCAATAAAAGGTTCTGAGGTAACAAACATAAAAAAAATACAGACGAATTGAGAACCGTCTCCTTTTTTGAAGTCGGTTAATTAATACGACTTTAAACAAGCTTAGCATAGTATACAAAATATGAATTCCTGAATGAATGGTACAACATGAACTTTTATGTTAAATTAACAAATTTAAATGGAGGATTTATTTTATAACTAGCTGACCCGCGCAACTCTTGCGTCACATAAGACAGAGTGGGTCAAATTTTCTCCGTTTCTATTGTTCGTAGCGTGATGTTACATAGCTTTCCTCAATAAACAGGCAAGCTATCCAAAACTAAAATATTTTTTCAATTCGAGCCAGTAGTTCCTGAGATTAGCGAGTTCAAAAATACATACAAACTCTTCAGCTTTATATGCAATGTTAGTTATCATGTGTATGTGAATCCCAGACCCTCAATTTGTGAGAATCAAATCCAGCCCTCAAAGTTAACAACGTATCTACAAAATATCACTCTTCAACATCAGTGAGTGAAAATGAATCAACCAAACAGCTGTTCACTCTTCCCTAAAATATAAACGCGTGTCGGTCACTCTTGATTCCTGACCTCCATCCCGCAGGTATAACCTACACTTCCACACAATCCAAATTAAACCTAAACCACTCGTTATAGGATTCAATTTTGAATGGTCACAATTGATAATGTATGTTAGACGTTTTTGTGTATTAAAAATTCGATTTGTACGTCGAAATTGAGACGAAGTGGAAGGAGATAAGATTGAAATTGGATGAACAGTTGGGTTTATTTAACGGTGTTGTAGATAACCCCATAGACAAATTATTTTAACTGTGGTACCATGGGGTGTCTTTATGACCTCCGGTTATAGATGTATACGTGAACACATTGCCATGCTTTAGAAACTGAAACTGGTGTGTTTTGAATCGAATTTGAATCCTCTATTCCGATTTTAATTTAAATTCAGCCTTGTCGAAGTCGTTTAAATGCAATTTGTATTTCGGTCGGGAATTTGTAACCACAAACACCAACCGGTGGGAAACATTTTTTTCTAAAATCAGATCCGATATGTAAATTCCTAGCGATATTTTCACGCTTAAAAGCAAGTTAGTTTTCGAGTCTTCCTAACAATGTTTTCCTTCAGGAAAAGCTAGTATAATTTATTTTTATAACAACTTCTACAACACAACAAGACAAACTTGGTTAAAAGGTGAAGGTATTTTTAAAATTCATTGCTTTACTTACAAGATAAAGCTAAATTTAATACTTAACAAATTAAACAATAAAATACTTAATTATTTAAACATTCATTCACGTATTTTGTGTTTCACGAAAATGAATGAGAAAAAAGTATTCATGGAATAAAGTAATCACTAAAGCCAGACAGGTAAGTCAAAAATACCATAATAACCGCGAGTTATAAATATGTGCACGTGTCTTTTTTTACTAAAGTTCATATAGTTCAACCAAAATATGTATTTGTCTGTGAGGCCTCCACAGACACGCGCAGAATCAATTTTAATAAATTAAAATGGAGACGGCTACCAAGTGTAAACAGTAGATAGACTATAAAATCTCTTTTTTATTGTACAAAGATAGGAAACGAGCATGCAGTTCAGCTGACGGTAAGTGGTCACTGCCGCACAAAGATATTAGTAATCATCCCCAAGTACGTTTGAGTCACACCTGAGATTGACCACAGATGTGTTGCTACCATAAGAGCTAGAGCTAGAAATAAGAAGTTCGCCCCGTTTGTCAGTATAAAAAGGGAACATAGTAGTCATCAATTTTATTTTTAAATATAAGATAGGTACATATTTTTGCAAAGAAAATCGTACATATAATTTCGCACATTTTAAAATTTTCTACATTTCGATAGAAAAACTCAATACCCAAAATCCGTGTCATTTTTGAAAATTCAATGGTTTGTCGTATAACCGGTTCAGTCATTAATAGTGAATTCCTAGACGAGGGGTAAAAAACGAAAGTTTATTTAGGCGGTGACCCGAGAGGCAGGAATGGAGGGTTGATATTTAAAACAGAACTCATTTTACGGTGGGACATTATAAACGAGTTTAGTATTTTTATAATCTTGGAAGGTAATGCGAAATTTCTGGAAAAGAAAATTTAATGTAACTTTTTTGCTACTGAAAATATCTATGAGTGGTATTAATAACTTGACATCGGGTACGCTGCTTAGTATTTGTTTTTTATAAAGTGATTGTCGAATTTTAATTAATAAAAAAATCACCAATCAATCATATAATCACTTGCCTTTATTTTAAAAAATACAAATTTTTATCTTGGTGGGTGCGCGGGTACCCCGTAATACAGGTATTCATCCTAGTATAGGCACCCTTGTAACTTGTATTTTATGCAACTGTTTTTGAAATGAATAAAGAGTTTTGATTTTTTTCGAATTTGCGGCTTAGAAAATTGTCATAATAATGGGAGTATGTGCGAAGTCTACAAATTCACACTTAGCCAGTGTAATTATAACCTAAATACTTATTTTTTATCACATAATGGTAGCAAAGCAAAAGAAGGTGATTGGTCACTGCCACTGCTATGGACATGGATATTATCATTCCCAAGTACGATTGATCCGTGCCTAAGGTTAACCACAAATGCGTTGCTACCCCCTTAAAACTGCTAAACATCTTATGCTTCGTGTATAAGTATAGCCGACAACCACGCCTCTCCAAACAGAAATGATAGAATTGTCGGAGGATTATATGGTGATTTATGATGACAATAATTACAAAGATCCAACTATATTAAAATAAATGCAAAGTCTTCCCAGGTTACAAAATAGGCGCAACAACTTATTCCCTTTAACACTACAAATTAAGTCGCAGTGTATGTTTTCAAGCTTACAACCGGGAACCGTAGAAGCGGTTGTTTGCGGTTGACTCCGGCAAAAATGTGGTAGCTAATAATGAACTCAATTTACACACCTCAATTTACACTACAATGAGGTGTGGAATGAAATTTGCCATTGAATTTGAAAATTGCCAAATTCCTTGGTAAAGAAATTATTGTGTTTCGGTTTGGAGAGGCGTGGTTGCCAACTACACTTATACGCGAGGCGAACATCTTAGTCCTCAGGTTTAGCAACGCATCTGTGATTTAACTTAGCTGATTTAATTGTACCTGGGAATGATTACTCATGCCCATAGGCGGCCGTGGCCACATACCATCAGGTGGACGCATGTTCATTTGCTACCTTAAATGATAAAAAATACGCCTGACGTGGCCCTGGAGGAGCTACTGTAGGAGGACGTAATGGCAGGAGGCTAAGGTCTAAAACGCTCCTTCAAAACAGACAATAAACTTGGCTCCTCTGGAGTTGCAAATGTCCATAGGCGGTGTGCACTTCCACTAGGTGACCCATATGACTTTACGCTTAAGTTAAAATATACAAAACATGTAGACGGTCGATAAGGTACCCTTTGCCTTTAAAAATCTTCCGTGAAACAATTCTTGTGGCTCAGTTGTGTTAACATGGGGCTCTACAAGAAAAGTGCAAAAAGAACTCTTCTTCAAAGCCGATGGCGATCAATTGGCGAACCTCTAGTGTGGCAAATGTCTATGGGCGATGGTGATCATGGTGTGGTTCTTATCACTACGATAAGATATAAAAATGGTGTGTTGCACACAGCAATATCTAGTCTGTGCCAGGTAGGTCATCAATAACTGACAATACGAAATGAATATTAAAATCAGGTAAGCCAAGTCACATCTTTTATGCCCTTGACTATAAATTATTTTGTAGCGAGAGGCCGTTCGTTTCATATTCAAGAGGCCACAAAATTGGAGCTGGAACTGAAAATGGTCGCTAAATGATAGTACTTTTTGTTCAATAAGCAAGCATCTTACCGAATTATTAAATATATGGTAATTTGCAAAAATGTGCTTTAATTACTGAATGGTGTTAATTTTGTGGCGAGAGTGGCCACTCATCAACAGGTTTACTTCAATCATGGGCTTCTTTATATAGATAAATTAAAAATTAAAGAAGAAACGAATTTATGCTTATATCATATTTAATACAACTTATTTTGAACTTAATATTTAGTCGACTTCTTACATGATTTATCTTTTATTAATGAAGTATCTTGTATAATATGATATTTTTTCTGAATGGGCGACGGACAGATCGATCAACGCAATCGATACCTTCAACGCAGTCGTTCACTAACATCAAGTGAGCTACAGAAAGGATTTTTGGGAATGTTTCCTCCAAAGTGTAAAAGGGGTCGAAAAATTATGTAAAATATTAAAACTAGAATGGCCAAGGCAATTGAAGTTTTTATACGGACGAAGGGGAACACCGGAATTTGCAGACATGATTTGCAAAACTGCATAGATTATAATCTTCACGGGAAATAATTTTCACGCACGGCCTATTCGTATAAAACGTAAAATTTCGTAAGTCAGATAAAAATTGTGAATGAGTATTGTGGCATTACTCATTTGACGTCGCCTGCGCATAGTGACGTTGTGTTCGGGTAACCTCGGGCGCGCTCGGCGAAGATCGGCGAAGAGGCAGTGACCTAGGCTAACGTTACTACTGACTCCGAGACGTGTTTAATTAGAACTAGCCGCTTCCCGTGACTTTTCTTTGGCTTTAGTTTTAAAATAAGTTGGCAATGAAATCTAAATAGGTGGTCTGCAATAAAGTTAAATCGTTTGCGTAGTATATATTTAAACTGCAAGCTAAGTTAAATGTGTGAGTTATTTAAATGGAATTGTATTAATTGTGACAAATTAAATGGTTTATATTGTAACAGATAAGTAATTCTTCGTACTTATAATTTTTATTTTGCTCTTATTAATCTATCTTTCAATCTCTCAATCTATCGCTGTTAGGAACATTATACTAAAATGCATTTTTTTTCTTAATTCTATAACATTTTTATTGATCTAGAAAGATTTAAAACATAATAAAATGTAAGCCTATTTAGTTAAACGAAAAGACGCAAATAAGTAAAAGAAAATACAACACAAGAACAGAAAATCGCCCAGCGCGAGTGTTAGAATTCCTGATCGCAGTCTAAACAAGAATAATTTACTCCGTGAAAGTGCGCGGCCGTGACCGAGTGTATTGACCTGTGTTTCCGATGCTTCTATGTTGGCCTAGGTTAGGTTGGTGACGTGTACTGCCAACATAGCAAACGCAAGTTTAGATATTATCTGTACACTGCAATAGTACTACCACAGATAATATCTACTAACATTTGAGCGCGTTTTATCGGGATTGTTGGATATTGTGTGTAATACTTAGATGTAAATAAAAAAATGTTTATGGTGAGCAGTGAACCATAATACTTTTCTGCCAATCTGTTATTGGCTAAAATTGGCGGGTAAATGAAGACCAAGTTGTTGGTATATTACAATTTGCCTGTTATTTATAGCTTTACGTATTAGGTACTTACTAGTTACATTTAGATTTTTTTTTTCATAATATCGCAACTTATAAAAAATTATAAAACTTTGAGTTGCTTGGTGAAATGACTAACATGTAGCATAAAGAACCAACGTAGCATTTAAAATTTAAGTTCAATTTTCGTTCTTACTTACTAGTTATATAGGAAATATAGAAAGTTTCTATGAGACTGGAAACCTTAGGTCTTTTTAAAATAATTGCAGTTTTTGAAGTTTAAATATTATTTGCGCGACATGTGATACTTCCAACTACAAGATACACAAGATCATTGAATACACGCTAAAATTTTAAATTATTGTGTTTAAATCATTTTGGTGGAAAAATACACAGGTTATCAATAAACAAGTCATTACATAAGATTACATTTCATTATGTTATATTGAAGTAGCCCTGATAATCCTAGGTGCTTCCTAAAACCTTTTTTGGTGACATTGCTACTTAAACGTTAAAAGGAAACGTCGTGAACTAACCTAAATGCCAAAGAGATTTTAAAAACATCTCATATATATATCTTCTAGAAGGTGAACAACGAAATGATTATTATAATATTTTCTTAAGCGGGATAAAATATTTGTTAAGGAACAGATTCATTGAAGAAAGGTAAAAAATAAACTTTTACGTCGGGGGTTAACAAAAGCAGGAGTGGTGTAAAGTTAACGTTTGTATGTGTATGTGGCTTCTAAACTGAAGAACGAACTGGTTTTGATTAATTTTATTATGACTGTGACTTAACTATTATTAAAGAAAATATATAAACTTGTTTGAAGATCATCAGATATTTTCTACTTGATGTAGACGCAACTTCTACTGGTCGGATCGATTCAAAATTTATGTCTCCTGCGACTTCAACAATAATAATTTGATAGAGCAGCCTTAATTGTATGTATCATCTGAAATCAACAATATACCAAACTCCTCAACAACTCACAGTGGAGGCCATGTTTGGGCTAAGTAAAATGGTCCCAGTGAATAGGGAACAGTAGCAACATTATTTCAACATATTGTCGCTTGGTTCACCATTGGCAACAATTCAGCTTTTCATCATATCAAAAGTCCTACGAGTCCTATCGTCTTGATTCTTAAGTTCAGCTGTGGGATGCGACAATCAAGAGATTCAAGAGTGGTAACCATTGTTTTCTAATCAGACAGCCCGTACTGGTTCTGTGTTTTACCAAATGTTTAAATTGATATTGACACACAAATAGATCGATGCGTGGGAAAATAGGTATATGAATTATCTTTTTGCGATTTATTATTTTCTTTCTATCTTAAATTCGTTACACAGTCAGTAGTTAAAAACACACACGAAACACGTGTTGGCGTTGATATATAAATGTGGACATTTACAAAATAATTTTAATCTGAGTTTACAAGATCGAGTTCTGAAAAATGAAACAATGAAGAGTGCCTACTCGTTTTAAAGACGTGGTCGCGTAAAAAAATTGAAGAGATTTTGATTGAAGAATCATGATCAAAAATAATAAAGATATGTCGTTCGTAACTTAAAACGAAGATATGATTAGTTGGCGAGAGATTACAAGTATCTTACAGATGCAAAACTAGCATCTTACCAAGAAACAATTTATTTATTATCTTAGAATAGAAATAAAAGTTAGACCATGCTGCACGCATGGCGTTTCCACCACCGTTTTAAAAAAATTAAAAAATATATAATTTATGAATTATGTTTTACAGTAGGTAAAACTGACCAAAGACAACTTGTTAATTCTCAGTTTGAATAGTCAGTTAAATCATACAGAATAATTTCAAATAGTAAATGTGCAAATATTCAACTTTTACTTTATGTCAGTAAATTGAAATCTTCAGTCATCGTGTGATAGATATAAGAAGTCTTATTACATTCTAATTGGCAGTTAAAATACTAATCACAAAATTGTGAATAAGTATTTGCCATTTTTTTATAAATAAAAAACAATATCTACAAAAGTATAGTAGATAAATTGGATTTTTTCTGATTAGAATCAAAATTTTCAAATATTTGTTGAAGTAGGCGTAAAAAAAATATTTGCAACATAACAAAAAAGTACCATAAATTAGCATTTCTACTTTATCTGTTACTAAGTAAAAAGCATAGAATCCAAAAACTTACGGCTTCCCTCCGAGTAGGTAGTGACGTCAGCACACGTGCGCGCGCGGCGTCAGGCACCGCGGTATGACGTGTGCGGCGGGATCGAGACGGGACTAAAAGTGCTTTTCGAATTAGAATTAAAAAAATAAAAATGAAAGTTGACTTTTTATTGAATAGTACTGGGTTTAGTCGTTCGATTAGACGTTTTGTGGTGGAATGAATTGTTTTTGGACGGTGCCTGTGGGGTGGTTCGCGGCGTGCGGGACGCGCGAGGTCTCGGGCCGCACTGCGCATGCGCGCGTCGTTCACCAGAGAAATTACGTCAGCGCCGCGCGCGCACCCCTTTCTTTTTTTTCCGTAATTAATTTCTTGCAAGATTTCGGCGCAGTTTTTGTAGTAAGTCGGGCGGCCGGTGAAAATAGGTTTCTTCATCGCATTATTACCTAATGACACATTAGGAATGAGTGCTCTTGCCTTATGTGTAACATTCTTTGTTTTTGGCTCACTTGGCAACGATGGAGTTAGACTGCAAACTAACATTCCTTTCAAACTTTTCTCATTTAAAATTATTATGATAATACCATAATAATAAAGCTATTCGCAGAAGGCGTACGCCTTTTATATGGAGATATCAGTACCTACCCATACTTAAAAAAATATTCCTATTTTTACAAACAAATTACTTATCAATATATCTACTAACTACCAAATACCTATAAGAAGCGAATTCGAATTCGCGAATACCGTTGGTACTGCTAAATAAGAAATTGCAACAAGATTCCTCTAAGAGCAGAAATTCTAATACATTTTTCATATTTCAACATGGATGCCTTTCCCGCAGACGGTCCCGGTTACCTGCGCCTGCGCAACACAAACACACACACACACGCGCACAGCACACATAGACAGCACTCGGGAGACGTGACACAGACGCGGGGTCCTAATGCCGCGGTGAATTTGAAATCAGAGGGATGCAAGTGAATTTTTATGCAGTTTATTCGCTGTTTTCAAGGATTTTTCTTGTTGGAATAATGTCGATCACGCTATTTCGGTGTAATGAATCTTCTACACATATAATAAAGCTAAAGAGGGTCAAAAGTCTGTACATCGAAGATATTCGAAAAAAAATTGGCTGGGCATACTTAGAATCTATAACAGAACACGTTTTAACAGTTTTTAGAATTTTTGTCTGTTTGTCTGTTTATCTGTTTATCTGTTTATCTGTTTATCTGTTTATCTGTTTATCTGTTTATCTGTTTATCTGTTTGTCTGTTTATCTGTTTGTCTGTTTATTTGACCGCGCATCACGTAAAAACGGCTTAACGGATTTTGATGGCAACTTGACTAATCTGTCGAGGTAATCCCCGGTCATGTTTTAGGCCATAAAAATTCAACCCCTAAAAGGAGGAGTAGCGGGCGGAGCCGCGGGTACGGCTAGTATAACATAGTTCGAAAATGGTTTAGTACAAAATTTCGGCACATTTGATCTGAAACGTTATTCGTAACTGTACTTGACCCAAATGTGACCTCGTGCGTTATGAACGTAACGAAGTTGGAAGCCCTTAAAATTAATTTTCCAGTAACACTTAAATCATAATAACTCGGCACTTTAATGATGTGACACCTTTTCCTATTAAAGACGATGATTAAGGTTGTAATTATTGAACAGTAAGAATTACTGCGGTAAGAATTAAAACCATATAAACGTGAAAAAATGTATAACAAATCTTCCTTAAAAGAGTACTGGGATTTTTTTCCGCCGGCTTTTTTCTTCCACGTCTACCTTAGCCTAAAATAGGCGCTCAAGCCGATGTATGATATGTATGGATATGAAAAAAAAACAAGCAATTTTGTATTGACGTTCATCTAGTGTATTTCATGTGCCTTATGATGAATAAAAAATTTGAATTTGAATTTGTTTTGTGTTTGAATCTAGTGTGTTGTACCTACTTAAATTTTACTATTTTACTGAACTAGTCAAATTTCTTACTAGTCAAGTAAGAATGTTCACACATAGGTAGGTAAGTGACATAAAAATAAACCTTCAATTTTAATAATATTTGGTGTAATGATTTTTAAAATATGAAACTCGGTATTTCAGGGCATTTTGTTTTGATCTGTGGTCAAGTACTTTTGGCGGGAAACCGCCAGTCGGTCAAAGCAATCTGCGTCCAACTGTGGTCGAGAACTTTTGGCGGGAAACGGAGGAAATTGCGACGGATGGTTAACTTAATTATCTGATCTGATTATTTCTTAATAGAAATGTTCTTATATCATTCTAGAGACATTACTAAGTAAAAATATACTAAGTGTTGTAATGAAAAGTAAAACGTAGTATGAAATGTAAGAAATAAACTGTAGTGGTACTCGTATCACTGAGTTTACCCAACAAGAAGGTATAAACCTCTGCCAAGACACCGTTTTTCTAGTACAGATAAAATATGCACAACCATCTATACATATAATAAAACTGTAAACGAGTTCAATTCTGTACATCGAATCAAAACTAGAAAAAATACTCCTAGGGGTCCTCATACAAGTAACACAAGCCAAAAAAAAACATTTTAATTTTTTTGTCTGTCTGTCTGTTGTGCGGCTTTCACGCAAA
>DWNR01005222.1:0-10312 GCA_018250455.1 Polygonus leo
ATATGTCGAACACAGCATTTGAGTCACCTCCATTCATCTTTGAACCATTTCACGGCAACAATCAATACGACGGAGTTTTTGGGCCTCGGTCAAATAATGAGGTATCCACCGGGTACAAAACTACCTGACCGCTAAATGTTCATGGAGGATTTTGTACACTTGACTCATACTGATCCCTAGCCTTGTTCGAATCTGTTGATAGGTCACTCTTTTGTCAGTCTCTATCCTATGCCGCACAACACTGACGTTATCATCAGTCGTTGCCGTAGAAGGCTGTCCTTTACGCAGATCATCGGTGAGATTAGTGCGACCACGTTTAAAGTCGTTTAACCAGTTATAAACAGTAGCACGAGATGGCGCTTCATCGTGAAAGGCCAATCAAAGTCTATCGTAACTTTCTTGTTGACTTAAGTGACACCGACAGTCATAAAAAATCATTGCACGAAAATTTCCTCACGTCAAATTCATGCTGACATGACACAGACTATTTTCAATTGCCGCCAAATCGCCAAAGTACATTATCAGTAATATTGGCAAAGAATTCCTTTTCCAAATCCAAACTTATTTTTTATTATATTATTCTCCCTAGTATAAGTGAATTTTTTTCAAAAGATTATGAAATTATTACCCAGTTTTAACATTTTCAATAAAATAAAAGTACAAAATACTGCAATCAGCCATATTATATGAAACACTTCAGCAAACATGCCTGTGTTGCTTCTACTTAGTTTTGAACAGAATGCAATGTTTAACGTCGCGGTGACGGGGGCTCAGGAAACGGAGCCATGACACCGAGGAGCATTTAAAATAGATAGGAAAAATACAATAAATTGCGTTAAAACGCTGTTTATTACTGAAATATTGTATTTTTCGCAAATATTAGGCACGCACCTACAATATAGGAGGAATTTCAAAATTTGTCATTCCTTATACTTTGATTAACCATGGTACCTAACATAGTTTACTATTTCATTGGACATTCAATTGGACCCTGCTTAGAATTGACAGATGCGTAACTGACTATCCCGATAACTACGCTTCTCCAAGACTGAAACACAATAAATTGCGTCGTGCAGGATTATGAAGAGTACTGTACATGTTTATTGTATTATATTTTTAAGTAAAGAAAACAGGTACTGTTTTCCTTTATATTTGCTGATACGAAGTAATGTGCCAAAATTTAAAGCGCTTAATTAAACCGACCCAACCTGTCTCGTACATACATTAAGAGCGTTTATTTAATCGGCCGACGAGTCAACGATAAATCGTAAACATTTAACTACAACACGCGAATATGATAATTGATAAAAATTGGAAACGGAATTAAATGTTCAAGTTTTTTTGTAATGTTGGTAAAGTAACGTGACTATTCTATCGTAAAAACATTAGCCTACAGGTAAACTGCATGCTCGTATGCTAAATAGCATACGAACATGCCGTTGGTAAGTGACCACTGCACTCCATAGATATAAGTAATCAATTGGAGTTGATTATCATTAAATCAGGTTGACCGCCGTTACCTGGTTACGTTTCTACTTCTGGGAACTACAATGTCATCTCCTGTGTGGGTATAGCCAACAACTACGCATCTCCGAAAATGAAACACCAGAAATGTTTCCCGGAAGATTATCGGGTTACGTTAATTCCTCTCCCGTTGAACAACACGAGTTCTAGTACCTGGCATATTTCCCTTTTTGGGTAGCTATAACACGCCCACATTGCCACATGCCACATTGCCACATTCCGCATGCTCAGCCTAACAATTGTTTATAAATAATCTACGTTTTAGTCAAAAAGCGTTTTTTCTGTTACATAATCCAATATTTATTCTATATTTATTTGGGTTGATATATAAATCCAATATTTCGGTATCAACGCATTGTTATTGTTTATCCGAAATTTAACTTTAATCCTATGTCGAGGTCAATCACGAACGTCCATGGGCTGCAGTGAACAATTAGCGTCGTCGTAGCGTAGCAGGCTAATTGAATACTTCAATACTACAAATAAATGTAATATAATACAATACAATAGAATTGCGAAAAGCACTCTTAGTGAAGTATTTTTAACACGCTTTTATTAGCTTCACTTGTATGATTGTACGCTTATATGTTTGTGGGTTTGTAACTCTCCTTTGGGCTAAGAGCAAGTGCTGAGAGCAAGTGCAATAACAATAAACAGTGGAAAATAAATATAGTTAAAAAAAACTAAAAAACAACGAACTAAAAAGTTATAAATATTTTTTATGGGCGCTTTGTACCATTTTTTTCGTAAATCGACGCTTTTTTACAATATTACTAATATATTTCGTTAATTATTTTTATAACTTTATTTAATTAAAAAAAATGAAGCGCGTTCTTTAGTATTTTTTTAATTATATTCTATTATATTTTATAACAAAAATATTGTGAAGCAATCGCGTAAAGTAAGTGATTACGCCTCTCGTCGTTATTTTTAACCGATTTCAAAAAGATGGCGGTTATAATGTGTGTGTATGTTTTTTATCGGTACGATTGAATGGGCAGCGGCCGCGGGCCGACATGTTGTAAACATTTCTGCATCGTGTCGGTGGACAGTCCACAGGTGCTAATTTTGACCTCCAATCAGATCGGGGTCACGGTCAAGTTCAAATGGTATCTGAGTCGGAGAAAATGAAAAATGAATTATCACTTGTAACAGAGAAGTTGTTGCGAGGGTTAAGGGTAAGTTAACTAAGGGCTCCCAATATGTTAAGATATAAGTGTGTGCAGTTTTGGTTTGGTGACGAATTCTTGCCAAGTTGCAAATTGTTAATTAATGATGCAATATCGATTTCTATGTTTCTATCTTACGTTACCTGTCCAATCACAATCTAATAAGAGTCTAAAATAAAATATTAATTTGCCACCTGAACTACTAATTGAAAGTAATAAAGGATTATTCAATTAAAACGAACGGTCACTGTCAGGTTAATTAAAGAAACATAAATTAATTACCGATACTTATCCCCACTTTCTTTCAAAGGTACCTGCTTAAATTTACATTTTATTTGTCTTCCAACAAGTAGGTACCTACGTAAAATGCATTACACGAATCGTAATCTTAGAATAGGATGTTTCATAATCTAAAAGTGCCTAATAAAATGACCAAAATAAGTAATAACAAGCGCGAAATAACAACAATAGTTTGTTGTCCAAATAACTAAGAAAGTGTTTACTGACCCATAAATGTTGCTGAACGTGGCTCCTCCAAGACCAACGTGGGAGACCTTGAGTCCCGTCGTCCCGAGTTCGTTATATTTCATTTTAAGTTAGTGCAAGTACTTTTAATTTAGTTATTTAGTTAAATGGCGGACGCGCGACCGGTGTTTCGCCGAGCCCTGCCGGATTGCGACTGATTGAGACGATCGGGTCGCGTGTGACTGATAAATCTTGTGACCATAATATAAATGTTGTTATGCGTAATCGAAGCGCACTTCATTTGCGCTAGGGATGTAATGGGCCCCATTATGGTAACCGATATTATAGGCAATCCGAAACTTTAAAAACATATGCGTTTAGTGAAGATGAAGAAGAGGAATATTTTAGCTCCAATATTATGTTTTTTTTAAATTCAACCTTGTAAGTATAATTAAATTAATAATCGTCTTTTGTGGATATACTTTTTATTTTTAATCTAGTTATATTGCCTTCTTGCAAATTATGCTTTGCAATTTATGCCTGCCGTTGTTTGTTAACGGCTCTTATCAAAACGTAAAATTGAATCTTAAAGGTTAAATGGATGAAATATAATTTCAAATGTATACTACATTTCAATACATCAATCATTCATACAATTCATGAAATACATGGTACTTTTTCATTTTGCCATATGGATGTTGTC
This sequence comes from Polygonus leo, assembly GCA_018250455.1. Classification (NCBI taxonomy): domain Eukaryota; kingdom Metazoa; phylum Arthropoda; class Insecta; order Lepidoptera; family Hesperiidae; genus Polygonus; species Polygonus leo. The sequence continues at coordinate 3,862 of DWNR01005222.1, forward strand.
CCGATTGGCACGTCTTTGTACTTTCATTTTTCAGATATTAATGTAAGAACATTACAAGAAAAGTAAGAACTTTTTCTTGTAATTTCACGCATAGTCAACTATTAAAAACTAGCTGACCCGGCAAACGTTGTGCCATATAAAATATTATCAGTGTTTTTCTACTATATTATGCACGTACTAAACCTTCCTCTTGAATCACTCTATTTAAAAAAAAAAACCTGCATCAAACAATCCATTGCGTAGTTATAAATAGCTAAGCATATATAAGGACAGACAGCGGGAAGCGACTTTATTTTATATGGACTATGTAGTGATAATAATTACAGGATCATGCAAATAAACTTAATATAAATTGTAACTTAAAATAAATTGTTTTCGTTAAGTAACAATAACTAATAATCTACTTTACAATGTGTACCTATTTGGGTTCGAAATAAACAATCTTAATAAATAATTAATAAACGAACAGATCAAAAATAAAAGTAGGTATGTAATAATTGAAGTGACAAATTAATGTTATAATTAAATATGTGAATATGTGTTCATATCGCTGAATATAAATTTTAATTAAACAACTGACAATTTTCCTTTTAATTTCCATAAATTATGTTATCTAATTGCATTTTTATATTTTGCATATTCCCGTCCGTAGTTGGATTAATTTAGTATTATAAAATTTTATTGTCAAAAATCATGTAACCTTATGTATATTTTTATGGCATAAATATAGCATAGAGCATGCAGTCCACCTGATGCTAAGTGGTCACTGGCGCCCGTGGACATTTATAATCAACTTCAAGTAGGTGATTCATACATGAGGTTGACCACGAATGCGTTGCTACCTTTGAGGACTTGAGGTTCATATTTATATTTATAGATATTCCCTTCGTGCGTACAGATACCACAGATATATCAGTGTAGACAGACACCAATCATGCTTCCCCAAAACGATATACAAGAAGATGACTATGTACGTAAAAAATTTTTTTAACTAAAAATAGAAAATTAGAATCTTGAAGTCGTCAAGATGAACTATCTTGAAGTCGGCTGTATTTTTAGTTAAAAAGTTTTTATTTTTCTATTTTAGTGGTAGACTCAAAACTGAGGAGCTTTGACTTAAAACTTGTCATGTAGTTGCTGCTTAGTATTTTCAACAATACTATCAGCAATTGGCAATTACCACAGACTTACAGTTTTACAGGCAGTTCCCCTGCATCATCAGAACTCGACTTTTCGCAATAATATCCAGTTTTAGACTTCTTTGATCATAAACTTTAGAATACGTTGTTTATGACGCATTTCCCAATAAATATTGAGGAGTTCGCTGATGCAAGGTTCCACGTCAAATATGCATGAGAAACTTTTCGATACTATACTGAACCCAAAGCAGAAAGAACTATCAAAATCGGTTCATAAACAACGACGTTATGCGGGAATATTGGATATTACCCGTTGCAGGTTGTTACTAAAATGCTTTGATATGTGATATTTTCAATGGTTCCAATTAACGCCTACCTACAGGTTGTTATATGCTGTCTATAAATAAAAAAGGATTTATATTATTCCTTTACGAAAAACGAAACTTATGTAAAAAAAATATTTGAAGTAATTAAATGTTTTACGTAGGTAATTTGTATAGAACAATAATTGACAGTCAACATGATGTGATTCCTTTTATTTTAAATTTAGAATGTTGTAGCTATGGCGTGAAATAAGTTTTACTCTTAAATCTGATACCACGCATTTTTTTTATTTTAATTGGCCAGTCCGTTAAAACGCTAATTACATATTTTAAACTCCTTTGAAATATTACAGAATATTTATTTGTTCGAATCTAATGGACACGACTGTTAGATCTAAACATTGTATGTAACCAGGAAAAAACTTAAATTAAAACCTGATCATTTATATGAATATTTTAATCCATAAGAAACTATAAATATGCGTGCATTAAGTATTTAGTGTTTTCTTTTTTTATAGAACTAATAATCAAAAAGTTTACCGAGAAAACTACATTTATTTCAAAGCATTATTTTATTAAGTTAAGTAATAACGTTAAGTTTTTAACAAACCTCTTTCCTGGGTCCTATGAAATAAATACTTTTTGTCAACACGATCCATAAAATAATTAAAAAATAAAATGATGGTATTTCCAAGAGGCACGGTTCTGGCATACTCGCCTAGCTTCTTCCACTTTCATAACTCTCTTCATACAAACACGCCGAGTTCGGAGATTCTCGACACCTCCTTCAGACAACACACAATCAATTTGATCATGAAGATACTTTAATATACACACTATTAAATCCGTATATAATTGTATTTCGGCGGGACCGTGAAAAGATTCGTATGTCGCGGCATTAACATGTTTGTAATGAGGTGGAAATTTTAACAAAGTGTTTGGTAATATGCACAGGAATTGGGAAATAGTTTAATGCAATTAAACGTCTCCTTTCGCGTTATTTCTAAAACTCCATAGATGCTTCTAGTAAAAAAATCCACTTTACTTATGCATGACTTGGACTTTACTTATGATTGGGTCAATTTACTTTGACTAGATGTGACTGCGACTAGATGCGACTGAGTAAGTCAATAAAAACTGGATAATATCAAAACTTTGTTGTTTTTGTATAAAATTACTTTTATACGAGCATGCAGTCCACCATATGGTAAATGGTCACTGCCCCCCATGAACATCAGTAATCATCCCCAAGCACAATTAAATCATATCTAAGTATGATCACAGATGCGTTGCTACAAGTATAGCCGGCAACCACGCCTCTCCGACCGAAACCGAAAGATTGCTTTACGGAGGATTATGAGGGTGGCGGTGGTACCTCCCCGGTCGAACTAAACGACTACGACGACTGGCTTAGTACAGGCAAATGCCAATTGTGTGATACCTTAGCCCTTTTATGAGAGAAACAGTAGAAGACAATTATATACCGTATTCGTGTCCTATCGACACTTGACCAAGTTATTATCTCAAAAAAGCTTTAAAAGCGGGGGTCCATATGTGATATTTTTCAAGATATAAGACAGGTTTTAATTTGTAAAATGCCCTTTTATAATTTTATTTCACACACATAATAAGTTAATATTAACTAATAATTATAAAGAAATAAAAATATTTTTAGCGTCAGAAGTGGATTTTTATAAAAAAAAACAACAATTTAAATGAACAATTTATTTTACACTCAAAAACTGATTTTAATTAAAAGAATACTTCATTTTGCAAAATAATCAAATACAAATAATTCAGCGGTTTACAAAATAAATGGCTACGCTTACCACAGATTGCGCCGATCACAAACACAGAACCTTACACTACCGAATCCGGCAGGCAAATGCCCCTTTTAATCGGAAACAGCTGTTTTTATAGGACCCGGTTTGTGACGTCACAAAATGCGATAACAGCAATCGATATTAGTCTAACAATATATATATTTATATTTATATTTACATTCATAGATTACATTGGTTTCTTTCATGATCCACAAATACTTTAGTGTTAGTCTATTTAACGAGCACTGACCTTCTTAATTGTACTACCGTAAGATACGGATCTCAATTAAAAAAAGACTGAAAAAGATTAAAATTATATGCCACCAAATTGATCGATTAAAAAAAGACATCTTAAATCTCAAGAAGATCCTAAAGGCCAAAAATTTCAAGGTATTTAAATGAAAATTAACAGATTGTACGTATGTACCTATGACTTTATGACATTATTATATGTATTTAACTATCTGTGTGTTTATGAGCTTTCGATGGAATACCACTAGATGCATTTACGAGAGCACCCGTATTCATACTCATACTTTAGTGCCAAAGTTACGATGACAGGCTTTTAGCGACACGGCGTGAGAGCTAAAACTAAGCAAGCAACGGCAGTATTCCATCCATATCTCTATTATCGACACTATCTATCAATTATCTCTTACATACAAATAAATTACTAGATGTAGTTGCAAACATGTAGCTTGAAAACTACTAAAGTTGGGTCAGTGACGAATAGTGGCTTATAATTTTGTGCACCGTAACATACGAAAATCTATAACATTACAAATGCATGTACCACCCAATGAAGTTTGATTATGTTACACCTTTATTTATGCTACTTAAGGACATAAGGTGCACTTACCATAACATAGATATGAGTGCTTCTTTCATTGGGACTTATCCGCAACAAAATTTCTAAAGTTAATCAATTATTTTATTTAGATTTATTTTTTGCAAAAGAAAGAAAAAATCCTTAAACATGTACCTAAGCCTAAAGGATCTTATCATTAGGTTTTTAAGATCAGCTGAACTTTAGGTTCAAAAAAATTACATCAACTCCAAAATAGTTTTCTTATCCCAGGGCTAGGTTTCCATTCGATATCCTAAGTATTAGGTCGAAGAGTACGATGAGGGTCAATCTAATCTGCTTTGCTTGCGAGAGGATAACTTTTACCGTTCGTGAAAAATATATTGAAAAATCTGTGTTACTTATTTACTAGTAGCTAGTAAAATCACCACTATTATACTAAAACAAGATAATTTTAGAACTCTTATCTTAAAGCACTTGTGTACAACTAAGAAAATTACATAGAACTATTTTAAGTGTTAAGAGTATATTCGAGAGACAATCCTGCACTACAATTTTTCCTGTCTTCATTAGGAAACAGAAGATATTATTTAATGAAAAACCTCGATAACATCGATGTAAGCAAATGCCTCACGGATAAGACAACATCGTCGAGGTATTTCATTTAAAAATAACGTGACCCTTCCCGGAAACTGTAGATTGAATGGCCTCTTTTACCCGAAGATGAGCTCGCGCCGTGGAAAGGGTAAATTGGTACATTTGGGGCCCACATTTTGTACGTACGGGCCATTATTGGGACTTGAACTCAGGGTAGGAGCCGATTTACGGCCTAACCCAACCAAATGTTGATTATTTACGAAGGTGCGGTATGTTGCCTTTGTATAGCACATTTCATACTCGTACAAGAGGATTCGCACTGAATAATGTATTTTGTGTTAATCTCAGAAGTTTTGGGTGACAAGTCTCTTTGCCGATTGACTAACGGGTAGCTTAGCGGCAATGTCCACTTCAATAAACGCTGCAACAATCCCTGTGCCTGCGTAAGCCAGAAGTGAATAAAGCTGCCTTTTTGTTTACATTCTCCCTTATTTTATAGCAATATTTGTATGTATATTTTTTGGTGTGCGGAGCAGTTATTCGAGATAACGGGTTGGGGATGCTCAACACTAACCATCGTTTCACAAAGTGTTCTTGCTGGAAAACAAACTTACATAAATTGGTGGAAAAGTTCTAAGCTCGAATATGTTTTTATAAAATGAACCAAAAACATATTATTCCTGATTGTCTAACATATTTATTAGAACAAGTACATATTAAGTAGTTATCTCAGCTTTTAAAGGCATTCGGGAATCGGATTAATTAATACGAGGAAAATAAGTATTCACAACAACTCTGTAATGTGGTAGTTTCTGAAATCTTCTCTTCTAACTATTGCTACCTTCTGAATCAAATAAAACAATTGCGCTTTATGCACCGTTGATAAAAAAAACTGTTTAAGCACAAATGAAATTGGAATTCTCTTCGCAAAGTGGAGCAAGTTAGCCGGTGCTTTTTATGCGCTCCTAATTTGACTACATTCAAATAAAATTAGATAGTTTAATTTGTTGGATGTGTTTCTCGTTACGTATGCTCGCGGTTGTTTACTTCGTGCATTTAGATTTAGAAGTTAAATACAATTTGCACAGGTACTGTTATTTATTAAAGGGACTCGAACAAAAATATAATCCGTCTTACAACCTGATATGTAATAAATGTTTTGTTTTTTTTTTTTTATGGAAGCGATAAACGTGCTAGTAGCTATATTGTGGATAAATATTTGCCACCTTTGATTGCCAATGCCAATGCTTTAAAGCTAATGCAATAAAAAGGAATACGAAATACCGCACATCTGTTTAATCATTAGCAATTCTCGGATTAAATGAGCAACCAACGATTTTCTTGAAATTTTGTATTTCGGGGGTTTCGCGGGCGATAAATCGATCTAGCTAGGTTTCATTTTTAGAAAACGTGGTTTTATCCGTGTTTTCAGGCAATGGATAGTAATATAATAGTAATATAATATAAATAATATAATAGATGGCGCTGCTTATTTTAAAAATATCCGTAATCCAAGGTCAAATAATTATGAAAAAAAAATGGGACCACCCCTGAAACAAGACCTGCCTAATAAAAAAAGAATCATCAAAATCCGTTGATAATTGACGGAGTAATCGAGTAACAAACATACAAAAAAAACATACGGTACGAATTGATAACCTCTTCTTTTGAAGTCGGTTAAAAATAGAACCGACTTCAAGATGAACTAAAAAGTGAAAAAAAAAAAAAATTTTGATATCAGCGCCCATTGTGCCAAGGAGGTAT
>DWNR01005223.1:0-10311 GCA_018250455.1 Polygonus leo
CCTAGACCTTGGGAAAGACTACTCCTACTATATAGGCTACTCCTTACCATGTCGCGCGATATAACCGAATTCCACGCAGGCGAAGCCGCGGGCGGAAAGCTAGTTAAATATAAATAAAAATAGGCAGAAGTAAAACAATTGGACCGATTGCAATGATTCATTGTAAAAAGCTTCATTGTAAAATCATCATATTGTAAAAATCATATTGTAAAAATCATCACATTGTAAAAGCATCATTGTAAAAATAAAAAGATTCATTGTAAAAAGCAATTATATACTTATAATTTAAAAGTTAAACCCCTTAACAGCTTCCATTATCAAAGCCTAATGTTGTACAAAACATAAATAAACAAGAAAAAATCCAATATCAGCCAAAAATAGTACAAATAAATGTAAAGATATATAAATAAGAGTACATGTATAATTCAAGCCAAAAAACAGTTATATAGTGCGAAAAAAATCACATTAAATTTTAAATCACTTCCAACATCTAAAGGATTCAAACGATATCCATCCAAATGTTAATCTTTTATTTATAACGGTGCCTAGAAACAAATATTAGAATAAAAGTATAATGCAGTTATACTTTTGAGACCACTTTAACGTCATTGTTTAGAGGACTGTCAATTCAATGTAAATATCTTAGCGAGTATACAATTTCGTATATTGTGTCCTTGTAAGTCCGCTTCAGTCCAGTATATGCTAACGATTAGGAATATTGAATAAACAATGCAATACTCGTATAATACGGACTCATTTTGTATATTATGTAACAGAATGGTAAATTATACGACGGATTTTACAATAACATTCGTCACTCCCAGTCTTATATGACTCTTGTTTATTTGTTGACTATTACTTAGAAATACATTTCTAGTTCTAATATAGTTAGGTAACCCTTTCATAACAATAGACAATTTTCTTTTTCTGTTACGTTTACTGCTCGTATTATTGTCTTAACAAGAAATGAATGCCATAGGTGAGTGAGTACTTCCTTAGAATAATTTAACCATTTAAACTAAAGACGATTATAATAATTACAGAAGTTGTGTTAGGCAAGGCATTAGAGTTGAAATAGCAGTTGTTTTCACGGAAGTCTCAATTAAATCTTCCTCGCTTAGAAAGTATTAACTGTTTTGCCGTAGTAGAAATGCAAGATACAATTATGTAATGTGTTTGTGTTAGAGTTATGAAGACAGCTATTTACGTAAGAATGCATCTGCCGTATACCATCTCTAAATAAAACAAAGTGCATACAAATTTTAAAATATGGGCCCGAGGTCGTTACCCTGTGACACGCCAGCTATGCGACTGGTGCTATCGACGATAATCGGTCGATATCGGTGTCGGTGAAAGCTTAGCGTCACTTGATTATCCACCAAATTAAATTGATATACATTCTGCAGAATAATGATATATTTACGCTCATGGTACTCTGACGGCGGTAGTATCAAAGGTTACTAAAAGATCTACGAGCAAACCGTCATCCGAAAATTTATATCGTCAACACCATAGTTAACTTTTAAGTGTTTGAATAAATTCAAACACTTAAAAGTTAACTATGTGCCTTCTTATAAATTCATTACTGTTATTCTATGGCAAGGCGGTAAGTGAGTAATAAGACGGTTTATATGACTGTCACGTTTTAGTGGTTAATGTACCCATTATTTACTTTAGGATATAGTTTACATTACTTCATTGTTGTACAGCATTAATTTTAGATCGCTTGTATGTAGAAATATTTTGGTTCATAATATAAGAAGATTTAATATACTAGATGCCAGTAAATGGTTTCAAGTAATTGAAGCATAAATTTATCAGAATGAATAATGTTGTTATGTGAACAAATGTTTAGTAGTAAAGCTTGTCATTACAATAACGATGTAATGACAAGCTCTTGTTGATGAAGTTTAAAGAACTTATGTTCATTCAAAACAATAACTTTTACACAGATATGCTACATGTAATGTAACGCAACAATATTTTTCTGTATACATATACTAAACCGCTGGTCGTAGAGACCCAAATTCTTGAAGAGTTTTTTTACCCAATTTTTTTACAGAAAAGAATCTTACTAGCATAAAGAAAATGAGCATTCATAAAGAGATTTTTTCAAATTCTTCTCCTAAAGCTTCAAAAGGGGATGAAAGTATTTGCGCGGGCAAAGTCGCGGGAATTTGCTCGTTGTCAATAAGAATGGGTCAGAAACTGAATAAAATCTCGTAGTCATATCGCACTGAATCGGATCGATCGTGGCGATCCACGTGAGTCATTAAAATTTTAAATTGAGGCGCTACACTGTATATTTCGTATATTAAGTGCGGAGTACATTACGTATTCTGGCGCACATCTATTCTATTTTAACTTTGCTTCGTTGCTTTTGTAAATAAATTATATAATTTACTGAGTAATCTAATCATATGTATTATTGTAAGTATCCTCGGTTGGTCAAAATATTATACCACCATTAGAGAACTCGTATTTCTGTTTGTTCTAGGATTGTCATTTAGATCTCAAACATTATTAAATGTTAAATATTGATTAATAATGCATTTGGTACCTTGATGAATAGTGTCCACAATGGGACGGTCGGAAAATTGAAAAGACTAGAATTGAATTTTCACGTAAGGCTTATTTATCTATACTAAAACAAGAGTTTGTTAGGTTGAACGCACTAAATCTTAGAAATTTTTGGTCCGAATTGTAAAATTATTTTTGTGTTGGATAGTCCATTTATTGAGTAAGGCTATAAAGGAAGGCTATATAACATTACCCTACGGTAAATATTATTCACATTTTCTTAACTTTACGCGGATATAGTCGCGGGCGTTTGCTAGTATAAATATATTAATTTAATGATATTTTACAACAAGATAATATAATTATGTTATCTCCAAACTAAATTACGGTTGAAATTAGTGTCAATTGGACAACAAGATTCACTTCTTTTGTTTGAAGTAACTTATATTTTTATATATTCACGAGTAGTAAAGAAATACATTATGTTTATTTTAAATAAATCTTTACTTTAAATTTTTGCTGAGATATTTTAAAATTCAAAGATGACACACTGGCACATCGCAAAATTGGTCCAAATTTAGACGCTTAGATCTGTATCTTCATTGTTAAGCGTTAGTAACTATAGTGTATAATATAATTTCATTTATAAGAATTGAAATTCATTTTACATAACGTATAAGTAGTTACGTAAAGCCCATCTGAATTTTATGAGGTCTTTTATAAATTTGTCTCAAGTGAATTATGCAATGATGCTACTTTTTTCGAAGCTTTTTTGCCAAAGATACTAGTGAGGATGATACGTCTTAGTTATATTTATCGTAAGGAATCGGAAAAATTAGTTTTTTTGACTACTTCAAAATAGGAGGATGTTCTCGATCAGACTGATTTTTTAGGATTTTTTATATTTAATCGAAGTCAAAACAGCGATTGAATATATTTGCAGTCAAATTTGTTTTTTAATCGAATAATCTTTTTAATTTATTTCGTTACACATGGTGAACTAACATAATATACGAATAGATGGTAATTTTTTTTCATCTTATTAAAAATACTTTTCCTCAATATCTCTCACCTTCGGTCACTTTATTAAATTGAAAAGTTGTCTTCGTGCAAGGTTGATAGGCAATTTATCAATAGCGTTACAGGTGACTTATTAGCTATAATGTAGATAATTTCCTTATTACTATTGCTTGTTAGTTCCAAGAAAAAAACGTAAAGGAACATCGGATCTGCCTCGATAATTTTTGAGTTCAGCGAGTTCATTTTGATTTCATGATCAATTAGACAGCTTTATTTAAAACGACGGCGAAGACAATGCGTTTCAATTGACTACGATGTCTGCTGTCAAATTTATCATTTCGTTTTTCATGCAACATTCATCATATATGCTTTTCATGAATTGTATTCAATTTGTTCTTAACACTTATAGTGCAAATTTCTTGATGTTTTCTTAGTTATCGGACTACGGCAAACCAAAGAAAGGGTATTGATTTGCACACCCTATTATTATTTACGTGTAGATGACTATCCAGCGCTGAACTTTTTAAACTAGTTTTGGCGGTAAAGGATTTTAATAATCTTATAATTTCATTTCTGACACCAGTAAAACTAGTTCTTACATTTCCAGTAACTACAATAAAATCTTTAAGGAAATCGCATTCACCACAATTTATCCGTTTACCAATCTCTAACACCTCCGTAAAAATACCATAACCAAAATTATCTTACAATATCCGTCCCCAAAATATTCGCCTCACAAAAAACTCCATATATTTTTATGGGTTTGTTATGAAGGAGGCAAAGCTAGTTTACGAATCAATAACTTTAAGGATTTGGCGTCCGAGATTAAAACCAGTCATACGAAAAATTACGAATACTATCTAGATGGGTACTAAAAAACGATGTAAGAGCTCGCTGAATCACTTTATCCGCTTCGTTTTTATGAAGTGCTTTAGTGTCCATGCGAATTGGATTTCATTGTTATGCATTAAACTTTAGACGCAAAAGATATCACCTAATAATTTCTTTATGTACAAGTTTTTGTAAGAACGTTATCAAAGCTAAAATTTAATGCTTAGTGGCATCGCATTTTATCTAGTTTTAATAGGATAGATACCGAAATGCAAATTGCTGATAAACAACTAACTGCGCGACGGAATTGGATGTAGCGGTAGTACTCCCTGGGCGACCTGGATCAGGTTTAACCACCTTGCAGTCAATTGAGACCGCCTTTTATCGATGTTTACGATGATGAAACTAGGTAATCAAATGCAGACGTTATTCTAATAAGCAATGATCATGTAAATAAGGATAAGGGCTATTAGAAACATCAAAGAGATGTGGTTCCCAGGTGGTAGAACTCGTTTAGTTCAACCGGGGAGGTAGCACCGTCACCCTCATAATTCTCCGTGAAGCAATTCTTGTGTTTAGGATTTGTAAAGGCATGGTTGGCAGCATATTTTTTAAAGTATGTAATGAAAGGCTAATACCATAAACAAAAAAAAAACTAACTTTTACATCTGACTGTGGCGTTTTTATGAAGATATGTAAACGCAAACTTTATTGCACACGAAAATATAGAAAAAAAAAACGCACATAAAAGTAACAATCACAGGGGGCATGAACAATTAGAATGAATTGAAAATTCATTCCATATTCAAAAATTCATTCAATTGAAAATGTAACTCTTTGTTTGATTAAAAGTAAGTTGTATCTGAATACAACTATGTAATTGTATGGTAGGTCTATGTAATTGGGGACGTATGACTGATCATACGTCCCCAATTACATAGACCACTAGTCTCATTAGTGTAGATGAAATCCAGATTCTATTGAATTGGACTACAGTACGGAACATCCGCTCACGGCTAACTCCTCAATACCACCGGATCCACCGTCAGACGAACATTCGCATACATCGCCGTTCACGAGTTCACCGACCGATCTTAGGTGTAAACATATTTACAATTTGCTAAACCGCTTCTTTAATAGCCTCAGACTTGTTTTCTTGAGTTGTATATAACGTTTTTGCGCGAAGCTTACAGGGAAGTATGTATGTTTATTATAAAACTGTTTTATTGTGTTTTTATAATGTGTATAACTATAACTATGTGTGCTTCGCACTAAGTTCTTATTATTTCTTTTAATGTTTTAAGACTTTTAAGGTAGCGAAGGAGCATGCACGGTAAGTGGTAACTACCGCCCATGAACATTAGTGATCATCACCGAGTACGTTTAAATCGTACTTGAGGATGACCACAGATGCGTTGCTACCCTTGAGGACTAAGATGTTCGCCTCGCGCTTAAGTATAGCCGGCAACCACGCCTCTCCAATCCGAAACACAATACGGAGTACGATATCACGGAGGATTATGATGGTGGCAATGGTACCTCCCCGGCCAAACTACCATGAGTTCTACCACCTGGCAAAAATTAGGGACAGTTATAAAATTTTGCTTTTTGTTAGTTACGGTTATAGCGATTTTTAATTTTTTATACTTCAAATTAATCTTCATAATATTCTCTTCAGATTCTGAGTCAATGTTATGTAATGTAATTATTGTAATGTAATGAATTATTATATATTTGTTAAAGCTTACATTTCAAAACTTTAAAAGTAAAAATCTACCCTATTCGCTGTAACATTGACCCAACAAAGAGCAGATATCCGAGACTAAAGACTAAACACCAGAGATCAGAGTCCAAACGGCAAAGAACAGATAACTCTCTAAAGTATTAAGAAAATACGAATCAAATTAACATGTTATCATAATGGATATACATGTGAAAGTGTCTACACAGTCATTAATGAATAGCAACCGATAACTCTGATAAGTGGATCTAAACAAGCGACGCTAATCCAAGCGCAAAAATGTAAACACAATAATTTATACTTACTACACTAAGTAGGGATTTTCGATCCGATACGATACTTATGTGATCATAGACTTGTGTGAATCGATACATTGCAATACGATCCGCCCGAATTTGTATCGATACGATAGCATTAGATCCTTTGGTGGATTTGACACAAACACGGAGTATCGTATCGAAAAAATTGTATTAACAACCGGATAATATAACTTGGTGGCAAAAAGTATCTAAAGCCAAAATACTCTTTTGTGATCAATACTGTACTGATTAATGATAAAATACGACAATCGTGTTTAATAAGTCGTTTTAAAAATAATCACCTGGACCCGCGATTATCGAAATTGCGTACCTGGGAAGGTAAAGATTGGCAAACATAAAAAATGTGTGTAATTTTTAAATAATTAATGATACTGATCTATCAAAGATATCATATCCATACAAGAGGATCGATACGATTCCTTACGATCCGGAATATCGATACAAGGCTTGGATGGAGCATCTCTAGCACTAAGTGGGTCATGGAGAGTGCGAGGTCTATTTATCATAGCGCTGCATCGATACGGGTGGCGGGTGGCGAGCGTAACGCCTAAATATTTATGTTCGTGTGTTTGAACGCTTTTTTCCTTATACAGATCGGACTTCAATGTCGTTGAAATTTGGGTTGATCTAAATTTTGATTGATACGTATCATTTATAAGCTGAGCTGATGTTGTTAGCCAAATGTTGTAGAGTGTAGTGTTCAAATAAAGATTCTGATTCTGATGTTTAATACGAAAATATTATAAAAATAAGATATGTCTTAGAAAAAAAAATTAAACACTGTTTATTATTTAATATAATATAACATGTTGGCAAAAAAAAACATAGGTGCCTATTATGTTAGATAATAACAACACAACCGGATACCCTAAAATTTACCAGGGGTGTCACCATATAAAAGTTACCAGTTGGTAACTTTAAGATAGGAAAACGTCGATGTTAGTTTTACGTCAATATATTGTTTCGTACGGCGAAATCAAAGACAAAATCTATTTTTAAATAATTTGATCAGATAATATGAATATGTATATATAATAATATTAATATGAATACTAACTTAATTTAAAGAAAAACTTTTAATTGTTAAAAATAATCAAAACATTTCTCGGAAAACTAAATGAATGAATGCAGCCATTACGTCAATGGCCATAATAAAGAAATACGCCTTAGGATCCATGCAAAAACTTGTTGCCTGTGTTATGTTACGTCCACAACACAAGATTATTAGAGATTAAATGAATCGCACCCACAAAAACTGGTTACGGAGCGTAAAACCCCTGTGAGAGAAGCAAAATAAAATTGCGATACAACGCAAAAAGTAAACCGCAGACGACGCAGTTTATGGTTAGCTGATAGAAAGATAATGGAGTGAATGGCAGGTCTATACCATGACATGTTTTAGAAGTAATACTAGCAGACGGTCTTCTGCCAGGGACGTTAAAATTCCAATAAAAATATCGCGGTTATTAATCGAAATACAATAAAGCTTATTTGAGTTGGACAAAATTACATCTGTGCAAAATTTCATTAAAATCAATCCAGTACTTTCGGACGGCTAGCCCGGACAAACATCGTGATACAAGATTTTTATATGTAAAGATAATTCTGGTTATTTACAGTCTTTACAGTAATTTACAGTTTATACATGCATTCAATACTCACTTCTGCAACTATAAAATCAATATTTGTGAATGATCGTTAAATAGTTAAAGTTATTTTTTTTAATATTCTTAAAATTATCAAAACTTGAAAGTGTACACACGTTGTCAAATTTTCAAAACCAATGTAGATTAAAATTTATCCTGAATATTTCGCACTATTGGGTTTTAAATTTGTTTAATGCTCATACAAAAACAGGAGTTATTTTCATTTATATCAATTGCACAATTGCAAATTAGAGATGCTACTAGACACAGGACTTTTACAGTCAATGTTTTATCTAAAATGCTAAATAAAACACCAGAGATTAAGCTGCCAGATAATTTGGCTGCAGTAATCGTATAGATATCGAACATGCCCGATAACAAATGACCTCGAAACGACAAAAATACCAATCGAGTAGTAAATCAATACCAATACTTTAAAAAGATACATAATAGTGTAAAAAAGGAATTGCAACATGCAATTCAATGTCCTGCCGAGATCTCCTTTCCTATACAATATTGAGAATACTACTCCCTCACTGAAGAATTGTAACAACATTTCATTCCATGATCATCACAGCCAATTATAATCTCATTAGTGGGCGCAGATCTCCTCTTGCAATGAGAGGTGTTTAGACTTGGGTTTCCCAAAAATTCAAAAATTAGGCTAAGCTTAGTTTCCGGAGAAAGCCTCAATGTTCCCCTCTTTACTCATTACTTTTACCAGGGTGCCGCGGTGCACACTTTGGGAACCCCTGACCCATTTGGACCATAGTCTGACACTGGTTGTTTGGATTGTTAGGCGAAATGGTAAATGTCGCAACTAATTTGTTAAAATCCTATGTAGATGTTTAAGCTAAAAGAATGCATTAAAAAACTGGACGTGGATACATATAAGTGTATGTGTACCCTTGAAAAAGGTAATCAAAAAAAAAAGTTAATTAGGATCGATAACAGAACACGTTCCAACAGTTTTTAGAATTTTTGTCTGTTTGTCTGTTTATCTGTTTGTCTGTTTATTTGACCGCGCATCACGTAAAAACGGCTTAACGGATTTCGATGCCAACTTGACTAATCTGTCGAGACGATCCCCGGCCGTGTTTTAGGCCATAAAAATTCAACCCCTAACAGGAGGGATAGCGGGCGGAGCCGCGGGCACAGCTAGTAATTTATATTATTCAAATTACCATATTACCACATACAACAATATTTTTTACAATCAAATTTAGGTATAGCATTAAATAAATTAACACATAAGCATATAAAGCAAACAAATAGAACATAAAGAAATAACATAAGAATGTGTAAAGAAATAATACTTGTATTAAATTTATCATTTACGGATCAGTACAAAAAATAATAATATAAGCAGGACCTGAAAAAGCAGACGAACTGGCCGTCATAGATTTCGCTTTGAACAATATGCGATCCGTGTACGCGGGAGCGCGTTGTTTGCTAGACGTGTCGAACTGCTGGCTGCCAGGATCATACTGAAACAAAATAACAAGAAAACATACAGAAACGGCTAGCTAGCTTCAGACATACAAAAAAACTCTAGCTTTAGGGCTTAAGAGTTTGTGATATATAGGAGGTTAACTTTTCAGTCAAAGTAAAAATCTATCGTCCAATTTGTCTTGGGCGACTGTTCTATATATTTAGTTTTTTTTATGCCTTAACCTTGCGATAAAGCAGACGGGCTGCCTGATGGTAAGTAGTCACCGTCGCCTATGGACATTTGCAGCACCAGAGCGACCGCCAATGCATCGCCGGCTTTGGAGGAGGGCTCTTTTCGCGCCTTTTTTGAAGAACTCCATGTCATAGCGCACCGGGAATACCTCGGGAGGAAGCTCATTCCACAAGTACAAGTTTAGCAACCACGCCTCTTCAAATCGAATCAAAAAATTGCTTCACGCAGGATTTCAAGGGTGGCGTTGGTACCTTCTACCACCTGGCAGTTTGGGACGATGGGTCCATCTATAAAATAAAATGACGTTGTCCGACATCATTTAGTTAGTCGGCGGGTTAACTTAATTAACAGTTTTGGGGTTAATCGGTATTCGGGACCCTTACCTGGGGTGTATTAGGGTTGATTGGGGTTAAATGTCACAATTAACAGTAATGAATGAAATTAATTCATGTGTGGGATTAGATATCTATAGGTATACTAGCTGACCCGGCAAACGTTGTTCTGCCATATAAAATATTACTGAATTTCCCGTAGGAATGAGCGATTTTC
>DWNR01005224.1:0-10311 GCA_018250455.1 Polygonus leo
CCCGGGAGTGTTTTAGGTCATAAAAATTCAACCCTTAAAAGGAGGGGTAGCGGGTGGAGCCGCGGGCACAGCTAGTATCCATATAATTACTACAAAACTATAAGTTACCGTTTGTTATAAATTTTGCATGAAAATTCACTTAACACTCGTTTCCTGGTATTAATTACACGTTGATTTCCTTCTCCACGTCGATTGAAAGCTTTTAAAAAGTTTAAATAGCTTGTTAACATTTTTATTCCCTCTCGTGATTTGAATTTCAGTTAAAGGTAAAGTTAATTGACTGATTTTTCGTTTAACGTTCAGTGAGAAAATAATGTTTGCGTTGTAAAATTACGAAGCAAATATTAATTTTTCGATTATTAATTGAAATAATGACCTCCAAACACAGGTATTGTTGTAGTTTCGATTATCGAAATGCTCTTCGTCAATTATTAATAGTATTTCTTAACAAAAGTATGAAAGGTAACAAATTTCTTACAGTAAAAATAAGCGGTAAAATAAATATCCTGCAAAAAGGTTTACAATTTAATTAAATATTCATTATTATATTAGACTTAATAGCTTTATACTATAGATTAAGTCACATCGAAGACACATTATACTGAATATGCAGAAAACACACTTTCATCACGTGTAAAGAGACGAATAAAGGAGAAACAATGACCCAAGCCCACGATTATGTATGTACAAACGAGGTAGTAATTAAGACCATTAGCCGTATTAGGCACCATCCGATCGGACAAATAAAACCGAGACCGACCTACAACCCAATTTATGGTGTAATAATTTAATTAAACACGTTACCACGTGAAAATTTTGTCACGGTCAAGTTTAAGGGGACATTAATTTAATAATAATGTGGTTCTGTGCCTACTCGTAACATAAGTGAAAAAGCAATTGTTTATTTTTTCACAACTACACAACTAATATATAAATCTCGTGTCATAAGATTTGCTATCGAACTCTGATCGTATTATTTGATCGTAATATTATAATATACATGTCAGAAATTTGTAACATATACATACAATAAAACAACGTTTGCTGGGTCAGCTAGTTTATTATGAAAAGTAAAGGAAGGGATATAAGATAATTTTAACCAAGCAAATCAAAATAACTTTGTTATTCATTATCAACGGTAATATTAAGAAAAATATTTAATTTAAGTTCTCTTATCTCCTTTCTATCCATAGATTGGATTAGCATAATTCCTGATTGCAATATACTGAGTAGTAACGAGCTTATTTCTAATTTTTATGAAAATTGGCAAAAGAGTAACTAAGTACCTGTTTAAAAAAGGTGCCAAGAGAATATAATTTAGCTTTAAATGTATGAGTGTGGCTGTAAAAGACAATTAGTGAACCTTTTTGGCTGCCGACCAATTCCACAGTTTTAAGTGAGACGCCACAATTTGCAAACTGTTGGCCTCTTTTTGAATTGTGTCTTTTGAGGTTGGAACGTGGCAGATATTGCGGATTGAAATACTTTAGTTTATTTTTGAAGTGAAAACTTCTGTATCAACGATGGGCAGGCGTAAACTGGAGTGGACTCGCGTCATCAACAGATTTACGCTTATTGAGGAGTAAACTTAAATCGTGTTACCTATTTACCAACTATTATATCGTTTTGTTCCTGTGAACCGCTCACTAAAACCAATTGAAAGCGTTCAAAGACAGTGCTGCGTCCCAAACCTCACCCTTCGTACAGTCGCGAAAGGAGTACGGATGCAATTTTTTACCTCTTTCACACATCGATACGCCGTAGCGGCGTACCGTTCACCAAACAATTACACACTGATAGAAAAATCGCTATACGGCCTCATTGTTAACTTGTTGACGGTTAAAGATAAGTATTTATTAATGACAATATGGTTGAGTTGTTGTTATTTATATGTTATAGTTTGTTGTTATTTTCATTCATTTGTATTTATATTTTGTCTGTGTTTACGAAAGTATGATGTGTTAACTTATAAATAAACCATAGACATACATTTCTTTTTATATTTCAAAATACAATTTTAAGTTTTCACTTCTATCGACAGTCTATATCAATTAATTTTAATTTATAGATTGAAATGTACCGATGCTTAGGAGATATTTTTAACCCTAATCTCTTTTGATGGTATGGCCGAGCAATGGCGATAATCGAATAGGATATAAAAATAACGCAACTAAATGACTTTTAAATTTAATATTAGATGAAATATTAACTTTATTCTTAAATAATTGTAACAACTGGAGATAAGTACGGAAAGTAATCCGGAAAAGGATTTATGGATACCATACATTTATGTAAATCTTTCTTTCAAATATATAGTAAGAAAACAAACGATTAAAACTTACCGGCTGGTAGTTTAATCGGATTTTAAAACGAAAATATCGCAAACGTGGATTTTTAAACGACGAAATCTGAACGAAAATTGACGATTTTACAAAATGAAGGAGTTTCTCCGTCCGATTTTTTAGAATCGAATTTTCGTTGTATCTCGACATTTCCAAGGTCCGAAAATTTTGGGATACACGATGCTCGGCCTAGTCTAAAATCTAAAGTTTTTCAAAAAATATCTTTAGAACAAATCAGCTAATACAGCCGTTTTATACGACGAATACTCTACCTCTTTGTGCGATTGAATGGCAACGTCGCTCATTCGCCGTTTTGAAAACGACCTATGGTAAATATATAAAGTAATTCCAATTTAACACTTATTCGGAACCACTCTACTGGATCCACTACGGTATGCTGAATCCAGCATGTAAAAAAAGTGGATCCAACAATTTAAATCCCTAATTTCAACCTATTTTCGAACTCATTTTTGCAAACTAATACCTATAAACGAGCTATTCTTGTATATATATTTTCATGAAATTCAATGCAGGGGTTTTCGGTTGCGATAACTCGATCTATAGCTATGTTTCATACGAATCGTTTTATCCATGTTTTCACGTATTGAATCAATGCATACAAGGAAAAATATTCAACATTAAAAATTAAAAAATATCCATTAAACAAACAAACATTAAAAATATCCGAGCAAAGCAAGCGCTAGCTCGTGATTCCTAATAGAACGGGATGTATTAATCGTTACACTTTTGAATGTAAATAAGCTCACAGCTGCTATAAAGCTGAAATCATCGACATCCACATATTTTCACATAAACGAATCCAGGTAAGTTTGACACCACCTTTAAAAGTATAAAAACGGAAGTACGCAGAATGTCCCGGTTACAACAGGGATACAGATGTTTACACATAGGTACCTACTGAAATGACCTCTAACCTTTCACTTCACCTTTTCTCCATTAAAAATTTAGTAGTAACAAATACAGAAGTAGCACACTGAAGCTAAGTGTAGGAACATAAATTAGTAATGTTCTGTAGTAA
The DNA here is from genome assembly GCA_018250455.1 of Polygonus leo. NCBI lineage: Eukaryota > Metazoa > Arthropoda > Insecta > Lepidoptera > Hesperiidae > Polygonus > Polygonus leo. The sequence continues at coordinate 3,382 of DWNR01005224.1, forward strand.
ATATTAAATGACCTTCTCGAAATCTGGTTCAAACTAATCTATGAAGATATCTAAACGATAAAATGTGTGCAGATAACAGTTGCGCTGAAATGGACGATCTGCTCGTTTCGATATCTCTTTGATTGGTAAACTCTTAACCCAAATATATAATAATAATATATAATCAAGCTCAAATTTATTATATAAACTACGTAGCTTAGTTATTATGACAGTAAATGGCATAATATTTATACAACTTTTATAAAATACAATTTAACTTTTAAACCACAGAAATAGGTTGCGGTGGTGCCACAGTCGTCATAATATAAACCTATTAACGAGAAAACTTCTATTACTTACAAAAATTTCACCAGTGCACTTCACTCACACCTAAATACTTTAATAAAAATAACTGCACCTAAAGTTTGTTTATTGTATTCGGACACAATAGACAAAACTGGTCGCCAGAAATAGGCCGCCATTTCTCTCTGACCTTAACTTTGCTGAGGCTTGACCCGTGCCTAATTTATTAAAAGTTTTCGCACTATCCCAGTGACACTCGACGAACTAGCAGAAAACTTATTTTATCTGATAACATTGTGTAAACATAATTTGTGATTAGTTATGTATTTCTTCCTAGTTACTTCAAGTAAGGGTGTATAAAATAAGGGCTAAAGTCAAAACACTTATATAAAATAAGGGCTAAAGTTCTGTTAAAATCAACGTCCTCTTTTAACAGTGAGATCAAAAAATAGGCCGAGTTTCATCCTTTGCTCTTCCAAGTTTCGTTCTTGAATCTTTACTTTAGTTATATAACTGTTACTACGTTGAGATCTCATCAATTCTTTCTGAGCTCAATAAATGGAAAATAATAGCCAATTCCCTCGGTAAATGATCCATAATTCATTGATTTTTCACAGTCAATTAGAACGCTTATGTGAATTTATGTACCAAATATTATACTTTTATATGGAGTAATAACGAAGTCATGCTTGGGGGAAAACACGATGTAACGTTTCGTTTAAAATACATACTGCGTCCGTGACGCTGAATCTTGGCGTTGCACACTGCCATGCGACTTTATGCCCTTATATAAGACCCTTATTAAATTTGGTAATAAATAACTGTAAAAATAAACTTCCATCCGGTTCGAAACCAAGTTGCCTAAGTAATAATGTGTACCTACTTTGATTAAATGGTAAAATACGATAATTTATTAATACATGAAAAGATTTCTTTGAGCTTCGCTGCTGCTATTCATACAAAAATATGGGGTAGGACGGTGAAATTGTAGTATTTTATGATAACAAACCTTTAAATAATTGCCATGTTTGTCAGGTAGAGGTATAAAACGTAACCTACGATCTATCCTCAGACCTAGCAAATATACCTAGGCAAACAAAAATCGGTCTAGCCGTTTCGAAGGAATTCGATAACAAACACCGTGACACGAGATTTTCACATAATAAGATATACACCTGACATTAAGCAACATTAAGCAACATCAAGTGGCGTAACAAATTTAAAATGATAGTATAATGCCTACAACGAAATATAATATAATATATATATTGACACTGACCAGAAATAACTCGTCGTCTTTCTACGACCTCTGCCTTTCGACCGGTAGCTAATTTAATACAACTATTCGGGATAACTATTTTTAGAGGAGACCAGTAGAAATCGCGGATAGAAGATACAAATAAAACAAATTATATGCATCTACTACAATAGTCATAAAATACGTCCATCATAAAATACATACGTACATCTTTATAAATGGAGGGGAAGTTTAAATTTAGTAGTCGTTTAAATTCTTATATGATTGTATACAATTCAGATTGTATACAAGATAAATTTTTTAACATTTACTTAAAGTTGACAACAGAATAAAGTCGTAGTAATAATAAAATTCTATATAAACATAATTCCTGACGTGCTAATTATAGATTTTCTAAATATCCAAAATTACATTTTATTTTTCATTTAATTAGTCCCCATAATAAGAAATGATGTGATTTTTTTACTAATATATTGTATGACACGATTTACAGGTTACGTTAATTATGAGATTATCCGGACTTGTTACAATGGGACAACAAAAATCTTACAATTTCAATTATGTGGACTTATTTTTATAATTAGTTCTCTGATCAGTAACAAATTAGAAAGAAACTTCTTAAAGAAGTCGACGATATTTTGTATATTCTGGGGCGTAAAACTATTACTTTTCCAAGATTAACCTAAGGGTTTCGTTTTATACGTTGGTATCTGTTTATTTCTATATCCGTGTACTATTAAATATGTCCTTTTATCGTCGTTCCATTTTGCATCCTGAAATTAGTCTTCGCGGTTTAAATATCAATATAGGAACACTTCTCACTTCAATACAACATTATAAAATCAAAAACTGTGACCAATAAATGCTATCAACCCTTAGATAAGATGACCGTACCTTGAAATAGCACGTCGGCAATATACGACCTTTTTAACGCTTGACCCAAACCGAATTTGTTACAACGTTAAAGTAACATAAGCCGAAAGGAACGAAGTAATTAAAATTATGTAAATGTTTCACTAAGTTTAATAAATGTAAATATTTAATAATGAAATTATTATGTCAAAATCTATGTATCTTGCACATGTACTTATGAGCGGGATAAGAACATTTATTTTTGTCATTGTCTAATAAATTATGCGCTATTCAGTAATACATACATGTATTCAAAATTGCATGTTTTTAAAATCTACATCGGTGCGCAACGCAAGGGTACTAGTATGGAAACCTTCTCAACAATTACTGTATATTTATGTAAACATTCTAATTATCAATATTTAAACATTGATTCCAACCCTACATTTCTGAATATTTGGAACCATCTACTTTAACTATATAGAGATAAATAAGCAGTTCTTTTATCTTTTCTTTACCTACGCATGTTACTACTCCATAACTTATATTTACTATTGCTTTTAATCAACTTTACTCCTAAAATTCAGGAGTTCACTTCTCTCGGCCACCCGTGACTCATAAAACGCCGTACTCGTCACTCCAACCGTAATTCCTACGACAAATCGCCGCCCCTACTAACTCTTGATTTATTGCCTGCCATTTATCTCATTTTTTCATATTTAGGTCAATGGTTACCAATACTTCTTTACCTAATAATCTGTTCACAAAAGTTTGTTATTCGCTGATGTATTTTGTGTACAAAAGAAAATAAAAACATGTTTTGCTCCATTTTCCTTTAAAAGCCTGAAAATATATTTTTATAGTCGGTATGTACTAGTGTCTTAAGAATATGTTCATTGTAAATCTATTCTTGGTATCCGCATTTTGTTTTTTTCTGCTATTTTCAATGTACAATAGTAGAGTTCTCCATAAAACAATATCTTCGACGAGATATCGGCTTTACAAAAAGTGTCCATTGTATATAAGAGGCTTGAAACATCGATCGCCGACAAGTAGTCGTTGGCAATGCTGAGACCTTTCCCGACTTGAAGAACTTTCCTATAATCAGATTAAATAATCTGTTTCTTAAATGCCATTAAAATATTAAAGTGCTCCTTGTAATAAATATAATGGGATGATTTTTGTCAATTTTTTCAGCATGTTATAGCCAATTTTTTAAAATAAAATGATTAGTTTGGCGTCAAAGGATTCCCTTATGTCCACGATGAATATATACTCAAATTAACTACACTTGTGCAAGTGATTATATTGATTTTCTAACAATATATTAACTGGTATTATTACATTTATGTTGCAAATATTGAAACTATATTTATTTGTAGCCATTTAAAGCCATATAATTTAGGATTAAACTAGAATATGAATAAGTAGGTTATAATAAAGTAAGTAGGGCATAAACAGAGCCGTGTTATCTATCACAATAGGATGGAGCTCAAAGAAGAGTTGTTAATATTTGATGTTCTTCTTATCACCAATAAGTGTCTTATCTTCTTCATTCTTCTCATCTTCTTACCAATAACAATCAGTGTAATGGAGAACACCTACACCAGTGTAGGCATTTCTCGTGGAATTACAAAGGAATACTTAAATTTTATCAGATGACATTTGGCTGGGTTCAATCGTAGAATTGAATAACATGAACCGAAATTGATAAAATATTGTGAAATTTTAATTTATAATTTATAAAATATATGAAGTAGCGATTGAAATAGTTTTAGAGAGAATTATAAGTTATAAAGAACTTATGGTACATGAGATAAAAAAAACATTTTTTGTGACTTGTCCCAACCATTTGACTTAGTCCAAGATGAAAACTTAATCAGAAACTACTTTTTATGCTACAGTGTTAAAAATACTACACTCAAGATTCTGACATTTTATTTAAACGTAAGAACAGAGCTATTCGAGAGGTAACTATCGTCTGGATCAATAAAAGGAATGACCTGAGTAATATACTCAGGGCCCAGTTTTCAGCTTATTCCACTTTACCATATACAACATTTATAATGACTAACAAAAACTAAATATGAGAATGTAAAATTTTGTAGTGTGATTACTGGTTAACACAAATAAGTTATTTTTCATTAATAAAAAAACAATGTTCATGTGTTCAATATTAATCTGACATAATATAAAACTAAATGATGAGAAGTTGAGCCTACGAAAAAACATTCTAACATGAAATGAATATTCTACTTATCTCCTTTTGCGTTTTGAAAAAAATACTCCTGCACTGATGTTGATACTCTAGAGATTAATATATTTCTGCTACTTTCATTATGTGATATCTTATGAGTCTTACTATGAGCTATTGTGGATTTAACTGCGTAAGAAGGACATTCGCACAATTTAAAAATTTAGGCTGTGCAGATTTTCCTTAATAATCGAATAACTAAATACTAAGTTCTCCTTTTTATATGTATAAATTAGAAGGATATTAAATGATAAAGACGGGCGCAGGTTTGTATATGAACTGTAATAGGATAAATCAATTTCGTTATTTTTTGTGCAGATGGTAGTGACATCCACGGTAGCTGACGTATATACTTGCTCACGGTTTTTTGTTTCTGATTATCTTAATGTGAATGGAGCACACAAACTCAGTCAATTGAATGAAATAATATTGCAATAAGATTTCGTTTAAACCTCAATCATTGACTGAAATATCCTGTGAAACAATGTGTAAAGCTAAATCTTCTATGCGGTGTGACCTTACACCGCATTTGAGTTAGTATTGGAATTTGATTGTTGTTAAAGTTTAAATTAGTTGTTAAAGAAGAATTGGATGACAAAATGTGCTGCAATTTGATGACGAAAACGTCTTAATTCCATGCGATATCGCCGAGCATGTCTCTGCCATTCTGGAAAGGATTATATGATCGATTTCTCGTATTGTGCCATACAATCTTGGCTTAAGTATTGTACGCTCTGCGACGGATCGCAAGCTGAACAATAGAATATGACAAACAGTGTGTAAATTTGCTTTTGATTTTATGGTCCCATAACAACGGGAAACTATTACTAAAGTCTTTTCTGTCCATCTGTCCGTGTGGCACATGGAGGTCACGTGATCCATAAAAATGAAGAAAAGTTATTTTTTCACTGTATTACCGTATTTTTTGACATCGGAATAAATTAATTGTCCGTAGATGGCGCAAGTAATATTCTGATCGCAAGTTATATCGCAAATTGCTGGTTATTAACAGGTATACATAATTATACAGTGATCTATCACAGTAAAAAATATGATAACAAAATTGGAAAATACGTTTACGAAATACGAATGAATTGCACTTACCTATTACTTTAAAATATTATGTAATAAATATAGAAGACCCGTATCCAGCGGTGGGGCAATAATGCGTTTTGATTGTGTATTTTATGTGGATAAGTAGTTCAAAGTTTATTTTTAGAAAATTTAAAACATACTTCAAGATATAATAGTTATTGCAAACGGTCTACAGTATCCAAAGTCTTCACGGAAGTTAGTAATTAATTAACAAGTTAATAACAGACTATTATGAGATGACCATTCGGCTCGATGACCTAATTATACGTATAAGCCGTAACTAGTTTGAACTTCAAATTGCAGAAGAGAACATTTTACTTTAGTAAAGTGAATATTCTGGCGAGTTCTTTGACATAGACACATAGAAAGCGTTTGACTCGTTAGTTGAATTCACACAGTAACTCACTGCAGAAACGGCTCGCTGTAGAGAATCTTGTGTAAACGTTTAATCTTGCATGTGCTGAAAATATTGGCTTATTGTCAGGTCACGGCTAAATAAAAGTGGTGCACAGTATATAGACATTATTTATAGATATTGTTATGTAATGTAAATATAAGTAGGCATATAGTGTAGTAGATAAGTATTCATCTCAGTTTTATCACTTGTCACAAAGGGTCAGAAGTCTTAAAATCATCACATCAGCAATTTACGTTGATTTCTAAAGAGCTGTCTTATCCGCAAAAATATTCCCAAAATTAACTATAATGTAAAATTATGTATCCACATCGTTAACTATGGACTGAAGTGGTGGAGGAAAGACGAGTTCCATTAATTGGTACAAACCATTTATAACCGCATAATGTGAAACGTAAACGATTTTAATACTATATTGAATTGATAAATAAAATTATGAAGAACGTAGCGTAAAACCCAGCAGTTGTAGAAATGTTTTCAATTCACATGTTGGCGTCCCCTGCCGTGACGGACGCAAAGAGCTGCAGATGGTAGCTGCACGAGGGCTCTTGTTACGCTCGTTAGCCAAACGAACTGTCAGCTACATTGAACGTGGGACACGATTATGTTGTTAAATACATATTTCTTTTTATTTATTTTTAAGAGGTTTCAAAGATCGGGAACGAAAGTAAAAAATAGTCTTGTTTTATTTCCGTACTAGGCGTGAATACGTTGATAAGTCGAATTGCATATATATTTTTTTATTCTACACTATGCATTAGAATTGCTGTATTT
>DWNR01005225.1:0-10311 GCA_018250455.1 Polygonus leo
CCAGATGGTAAGTGGTAACTGCCGCCAATGGACATCAGTCATCATCCCCAAGCACAATTAAATCATACCTAAGTTTGATCACAAGCGCGTTGCTACCCCTGAGGGCTAAGATGTTCGCCTCGTGTTTAAGTATAGCCGGCAACCACGCCTCATATACTGTATACTAATACTGTAAGTAAAAGAATTGCTTCACGGAGGGTTATGAAAGTTGCGGTGTTACCTCCCCTTCCGACCTACGAGCTCGCATTTCGTTCACATGAAATTGATTAGAGAGTAGTTTAACAAATACTCAATTAGTCTATCATGTTTGTCCCAGTCGCTACACCGCTCCAGAGAACATCCACAGAAATAAACACCAGTAGTCATAGAGCAAGTAAAATATATAGAGGCGTAAAGTTGTCTATTGTCTATGATTATATGATACGTACTCGTAATACTCTGCGAATCAATCCTTGCTTTGATTCTTTAAGTGTGATTGTCGGCTCTATTTATACACGAGACGAATGTCTTAGTTTTTAGTTGCAGTAACGCATTTATGGTCTTTCTTAATACTCGGTATTGCTTACAAATCAATGTCTATGGGCAAGTGATCACTTACGATCAAGTACATGCTCATTTGTTTTACACTAAAAATATTTTATCTCAGATCGATAATATTTTACTGTTAATTTTTTTTTCACAATAAATGTAACCATAAGCGTGAATAACACGGCTGTGACTTAGTTAGTCATCACCTTTGTATAAAAGTCCCCAGTATTATGTTATCTCTATAAATTTTCTACCCTCCACGGTAATAGTGGACGACAGACAACGTTATTAATTTACCTGTGAATTTAGATAGGCTGATTAATTTGGGAGCATGTAGTGTCTATATAACAATACTAAACGCAGGTGAGGATTAGTTAATAGATATGTGTACGGTACGATGACGACACGACATGCTGTGTCGGTGCTGAATTTGTTTTAAATTCGTTCAAATTAATTACATTTCATACAGGTTATACTTTTATATTTGATACTAGGATAGCAAAGCCAACATTAAAATAGAAGTTCTTTAAATTTATATCATTAACTTAAAATATTGTGTTACACTATGAAAATATTAGTATTTCAATTAGATACGTCTGTAAACATTATCTCATAATAATATTTACAATTAAAAATTAATTGAAGTATTTCAGTTTTTAATGTTAATTTCTTCTGAATTCTAAAATTTTTACACCTTAATCCACAATAGCTATTTCGAAAGCTTATAAAGATAAAGCTCATCGTGGTCGTATCGTGCTCGTCGCGTAGCATGTAAAGCGATCCATTGAAATTCGACGATTAGCTCATTGAAAAGCTCATCTTTCTATTACCAGATTAACACGTTAATTAGCCGTAACACGAGCTTTGGTAACGCCAATACCCTTCATTAAGGGATGAATATAGTTGGGGTGTGCCTAATTCAAATTCACATTTTGGAAACAGTATTAGTATCGTCGATCTAAGAAGCGGCGATGGGGTAGTAGTTATAATTCCGGAATCTCACAGAAAGGTTTAGGGGTTCATATCTGAGGCCTCGAGGCCTTTTAAACAAGAAAATAAAGATTTTTAGATATAACGTAAATAGTAAATTATTCTGATTAATTTTCTTTTCTATTCTAATAAATTTTTAGTAATAGATAGTTTCGATAAAAATAGGTTACATTCTTGTTTCATTAAAAAGTAATTTACATTCACATCCCTAATTTCATAGACAACCAGTGACAAAGACAACATACTCGTAGACGACCAATCCATCATAAATACCTTTATAAATGATTTGGGGGCGTCCATTATTTACGTGAGATGTTTAAGGGGAGGAGGGGGTTGAGTCAAATCTCATCTAATCTTACGGTGGAGGGAGGGGGGGTCTCGGCAAATATCACGCAATTTTTTTCTGATTGAAACAAAAAAAAGAAATACTATTTTGTCCATTATCCAGATTGTACATGCTTAAGATATAATCTTAAGCGTAATCGTAATACAATTAGATCATTTACCAATTCGTTCGGAAGCAAATAATTTTATTCATACCTCGAGGTTATACTTTGCTACTGACTGTCAAACCATCATATTTATTTTATACCAAATAGCTCAATTTATTCTCAAGAAACATAAGAAACACACATTTTGAAAAATCTTACGTGAGATTGGGGATGGGGGAGGGGGTTGGATAAAATCTCACGACATCTCACCAGGGGGGGATACCTCCCCCCCTGGTGAGATGTCTGGGTCAGAAAATTCAAAAAAACACCTCACGTAATTTATGGACGCCCCCTAACGAATGCATACTCAACCTGGTAAATAAAGGCCATAGTTATTGGATGATGTTCGTATAAAGAGCAAAGCCAACGTGTCATTCATATGCAAATGGAGCAGCGTGGGAGGTTTTTTATTTGAGCTTTTTGTCGTGTCACAATTAATCACAGTGTTGATATATTGGGACTACAAAAAATAAAATAAAAAAGACACGTATAGGGCAAACAACCTCCTCATTTTGGAAGTCCGTTAATAATATAATAGACACTACGAATGTTGCGAACAAATAAATAATCGGTAGATAGATGCTTCTATAATTCTAATATAGGTACATCTTGACTATGATAGTAGGATTTTTAAGAAAGATTTTAAAGTAAATTTAACAGCATTGACCCAAATAGGTCTTTGATATTATTGAATGAAATGAATCTTGACGTCATTTTCTTTTAATACGATTCATTTAATAGTCGATTTCAAAAGATAAGATGTATTTTACCAACAGAAAAATTGCTCCAAAAATTTCTTTATTAAACTAAATCCTCATAGCAACATTTGTAAAATTAATCTCCAGGATTGATTTTGTAGAAATCAGTTATCAGATTCCCGCATCGAATCGATTTAAATTGATAATACTCTGCGGCAGTGGTCGGAAACCTTTTTGCAGATCAGTGCGGTATAATGGAAAATGGTCCGTTGAAAATTTACATTAGGGGTTGAATTTTTTAAAGGACGCATTTGTTTTTAGATGTCGCGGCGGGGTACTATAAAGTTAATCCAAGTGTGTTTTGTGGGGTTGCCATGTCCCGAGGCCGCAATCTTTAAAAAAAGGGTTGAAATGGTTTTAATGCTTTATTTGACAAGTTATTCGTCAAAAAAGGCGCGAAAAGAGCTCTCCTCCAAAGCCATTGGTGGTCCCCCTGGTGCTGAAAATGTCCATAAGCGATTGTGACTACTTACCATCAGGTAGCCCGTCTGCCTTATCGCTAGTTTTAGATTTACATAAATAAAAAAAAACAACATAGGTACGTAGAAAAACCAAAGAACAATTTAATTGCTTAATGTCGTGAACCGCGTGTTGCCGACCGCTGCTCTACAGTTAAATCTTCTTTAGGATTTTCGAGCATGACTCACGTTATCGCGCCCATTGTGTTCATCAAAGCTAACAAAATAAACGTAACGATTTTATTAAGTAGAACAAAGTTTGTCCGTCAAAGGCGACGAAACTGGATATTGAGGATTGATGTATTATTAACACTAATGGTGGAATCAATTTGGTAGAATTCAATGGGACTAACATGACTCATCACATATACTCTGATTATTATTATTGTCATCCGTATATTGATATACACACCGATGACAATGATTATATCTCATTGACAACATTATTAGAGCCATAATCATCCTCTTAGGAACGTCTGAATCGTCCTTGAGTTGATTTTATAATGTTCATGAGGAGAAGTGTCCACTTAACGTCAGATGAGTTGCAGGCTCATTTCCCTTTATAATAAAAATCATAACCTCCATCATCATCATAACTCTTATCAAAATCATCATCAACTCTTTAATCATCAACCGTCTTAGCGAGACTCTTTTCCCTTTTGCTCTTAGGTAAGAATTTCGACCGTAGATAACCAATGTCATGTGTGTCACACATTGGTAGATTTCAAACAGTTTTGAGGAAACTGTGAATTTTCTTGTTACAGTAATTTATCCGTTGTTTCGCATCTCGTTTGCTACTTCTGTTACGTAACAAGACACCCAAAGAACTCGTATGCCACTGATACAGTTGCTCAACTTTTATTATGTAGTTGAGTTGAGCACGCCATTGTAAGTCGTGATCTAAACTTTCACAACCGGTGACATATTGTTAGCTTAGCTCATTAAATAAGTGCAGTCTGGATTTTAGTCTAGACTACATGGTGATCATATTTGATTGTAATTTATGAAATTTAAGTAGTTAAGAATAAAATTAACATTTTTAGTGCTCACTGTCTTCCTGGATAATTTAATAGGTGATAGAACTCTTACAGTTTGAACTGGGCGGTACATACCCTAATAATCCTCCGTGAAGAAAGGCGTGGTTGCCAGCTATACTTACTCGTACATACGAAGTAAACATCTGAGGTCTTAGGGGTAGTAACGCATCTGTGATCAAACTTAGGCATGATTTAATCGTACTTGGGAATTACTGATGTCAACAACAAATGTGGGCTTAAGTGATCACTTACCGTTGGGTAGACTGCATGCTGTTTGCTTAAAACTCGTGAATAGTAATCCTTTTGACTGAACTCTGAAATAAACAGACTTTCAATTCTATTTCAAACGATAGTTATCTTTTTCGAATTACGTGTCGTTCATCTACTTAATCAATTGGTTGGTACATAATATATTACGTACGTCCAAACATTTGTTCCAAGCGTGGATGACGAAGAATCTCATGAATTTTCTATATTAGTTTGTTGTAAGTGCGTGTTTATTTTGATACGCTTATTTTGGGCGAGGCGGAGGTGCGGTCGCGTTTGTTGACAGAATTTTATTCGATTTCTATACAAACTTTATTTTGTATACTTTGTGTTTATTTTTTAGGGTTTCGTACCCAAAGGGTAAAAACGGGACCCTATTACTAAGACTCCGCTGTCCGTATGTCTATTCCTATGTCTGTCACCAGTCTGTATCACATGAACCGTGATAGCTAGACAGTTGAAATTTTCACAGATGATGTATTTCTGTTGCCGTTATGACAACAAATACTAATTCAATACTTTTTGAAATTGTTTTTCTTTTGTGTATGAAATTTCATGTTTTTATATTAGTCAGTTTAAGCTGTGGATTATCTATTAGTGTGAGTTGTAATTTTTATGTACCTACATATCGAGGTTATCAGGTCAAGAGTACATTTTTGTATGCATATTAGAAGATCTTTCCTTCTGATGTGATTTTTATTATTTTTTTTTACTTTTCATACCTTGCTTATTTGAAGACAAAATTCCATTCCTAGGAGCTTGAAACATCTATAAAATACGTTCCATATCATAAATAATACTCGTAAAATGAAAGTAGGTATGCTTTTTATGGAAAATTATTTGCTTTCATGTTATTATATGGGGCTTGATATAAAACAAGTGATCCGGACGACATGACTTTCACACGAGCCTAGTTAGATCTAGATTCCCATACATCAGGGGTTCCCAACTTTTTCTTGGTCAGGGACAACTTTTATGTCATTCTTGTAAGCGTGGACGTGGAAATTGTAATTTAGCGCAAGCTGATACCGCGAAGCTTAATATAAGAAATCGCATTTTTACATAAGACGACTCAAGTGAATTCGATTCAAATGCATCCTTGCAGTTTCTGTCTTTTTGGAATTCAATGAGTCCTTCCTAATAGAGGTACTCTTTTTACTCAGTGCAGTTAACGGCTAAATTAAATTCTTTCGTGGACCATATTTTGGCTTCTGCGGACCACTGGTGGTCCACGGACCACTGGTTGGGAACCCCTGCCATACATATTAGGTATGTAAACCTAGGCCGGTTAGCGCCAAGGCATGAGTTTATACAGTTTACGAGAAGCACATCTGTTGGAAAGTGGCCATGACATCTATGACAAAGTAGGTAATGCCACAAATGCATTACTACTCTTGAGGATTTAGATAGTCGCTTCCTATATAGGTATGACCGACAACCACTCATTTCCAACCGCAATAGAAATTGTTTATTTTCTATGCGGCACAAATAGACGTGGACTAGCTTTACTACTTGTCAATATAACTTACTACCACTCTCACAATGAATTACTTCCACTTCTCGATATGACTTAATAAGTCACCTTTATATGAAAGTGACAGAATTTTGGAATTGGTTGGACAGTCTGCTGCCACGATTTGTTCTTCATACGAGAGTAGCTGTGTATTGCTTTAGTTAGTATTTTGACTTGAACGGGCCGCCCGGCAGATGTGAAACATCTTAGTATTGCTAGACTGGTTGGCAGCCATCACATTACATGAAGTAATGATAAGAAATCAAGTCTAATGTGTTATGAAACGGCGAAAACACGGTTTTTTGATGAAGATGTTGAATAAGATCTGATGACACTTATCAGCGAAAGTTTTATAATAAACCTTGTGAGTTCTGGCAAAATGATATGTTTTTTCGAAAAAATATATTTTCTGAGTATTTTTATTATAAAGATATAATACAATAAATATGTATGTTTGGAAACGCACATCGGTGACCTTTTGAAAACAAATAAAACACGTGAATCGTGTGAATCAGCCCTACCTAAGGGACGTAAATAGGTTTTTGATTTTAATTTCATGTCAATATATTATATACGTGTACTATTTGTATATTTATTTTTGGTTTTACGATTTCTGTAACGTATTTTTGTTGGTATTGAATAGGGTTCGGTAAAAAACAAGCCATCCTTGCGATAAAACTTTCACTTGAGCTGGTTTTAGATTTCCACAGGTTAACACCTTGTTACGTATAAACCACATAGAGTCGTGATAAAACATAGTTTACGAGAGAAACTGTTTTATATTTATTAAATTCAGTTCTTTTATGATCTGCGAATAGCAAATGAAGAACCATATCTCGTAAAAATGCACAACAACTCGTTTACGGAGGATCGAGGTCTTTGCCCAATATTAGTTTTTATACTAAGACCGTGCTATGACAGTAACCGAATCGGCTCGTTCCAAAAAAGATATTTCATATTAATCCTTTAATTAATAACTTACAAAGCTGTGTCAACGGCGGTTAGTCAGTCAGCAGAAAGTCTGTCCATTTTGTTTTACATTTTCGATCGTACAAAATGTGTTATATGTGTAGGGCCTTTATCTTTGTTTCCTTCTCTTCATACTCTTCTCGTATATCTCATTTCTTCCATTCTCTTTCATTCTCTTTATTTCCTCCAGCTGTCCTATTTTTATTCCCCTCCTTGACCGTGGTCCTGGCTCTTATTTTGTGAAACTACTCGAAGACATAGCTTTAACAAAGTGTTTCCATTTTGTTCCAGATGCGGGCAAAGGGTTGCGTGCGAGCAACCTCTTGCGCATGCGCCGCTCGGCGCTCGGCAAATCCGCGCCCACGCTATCCGTCCATGTGGTGAGTACGGTCTTGCAATGTCTATGCAAATGCTGACTAGCGTACACAATTTATACTTTTTTATCGTATAAAGGTAGCGAACAAGCATGCAGTCATGGTAAGTGACCACTGCCGTCCATGGACATCAGTAATCATCCCCAAGCACAGTTAAATCATACCTAAGTTTGATCACAGATGCGTTGTTACTCCGGTAGAACTAAACGAGTTCTACTACAAAATTGTTGTTGTGACATCAATTGTGTATGCAGACTGTGACAAATCTTGAAATCTCACAAATGTGACTTGTAGGTTTTTAATACACGTCGTAATTTCGTAGTTTTTCTGAAGGTAAAACTGTTCCAAGTATTTTTTCTTGTTCGTTTTAAAGTACAGTAGCCAGCTTGCAGTCCACTTCATGGTAAACTTACTTCATCATCAATCAGTCGCTTATGGACAATTGTATTCAACCGCAAATTATGCCCGGTCTGATACTAAAATGGTCTGGTCTGGTATCATGCAAGAATTGATTCTTGCGCGTGCGCCGGTCGGCGCTTAGCAAGTGCGCGCCCACGCTCCACGTCCATGTGGTGATAAGTACGAGTATACGCATACGGTCTTGCAATGTCCATGTAAATGCTTACTGGCGTACAGAATTTATTTATCAATCTGGGTGATCTGTAGGTTTTTTAAGAATTTCGTAAACTGAAGCTGTTGCAGGTACCTTTGTCCTGTTATTTTTTTGTATGGAAGTAGCGAACGCTCGCACTGCAGCTGATGGTAAACCGGACATGGAAGGGTGCCATTGTATCTGCCGCCCATGGACATTTGTGATCAACCGCAAATGATAGCCCTGGTTAGGAAAAGAGTAATCTTATGTGTAAGGATTGCCAGCCATTACGCCCTTTCGACCATAATACCTGAAGAACTTTACGGATGTTTAATGATGAGTTTTACCTACCTACGACGTCAACGCAGGGTGATCGTTTCTCAACAAGTGGACTGCATACTCGTTTGTTAATTCCCAAATACGTATGACACAGATATTATCGTTTGCAGAAGGAGCCATGTGCGGTGTCGCGGCGGCCGTCTCGGCTGCCACCACCACCGCCGCACCACAGACTGTCACTTGTGGTAAGTAGTCATTACCATCAACATATCACACCACGCCAAGCAAGTGCGAATGTGTAGACTCAACAACTCTTCATTTTTTTTATTTTCACAATTTTTTCTTCATCGAAAGAGAGGGCAGCATCTTAACCAGAAGACTATTTATCACTTTCCTTACTTCATTGATGACGTCACTTCGTTGATCACCTGATGGTAAATGGGTATCAGTTATGAAACCAAATTGAATTGACCGATTGAATTGTACCTAAGGTTGACAACAGATGCGTTACTTGTTCTGAGGACTAAGATGTTCGACTCGTGTCTAAGTATGGCCGGCAACTACGTCACTCCAAAATCGAAAGAGTTGCTTTAAACTACAACTTCAAATGCAAGAGTTCAGGCAGGATTATGAGAGTGGCGGTGCTACCTATCTCCCCGGACGAACTACACGAGTTCTACCATCTGGCGGAGGTCTTTAAGTAGTGTAAACATAACATTGTTTACAAAAAAGGCTATTCAATTCTAATCCTGTTTTTTTTTATCTGGTATCGAATTTTAGATCTAATCAACATTGAACATGGTACAACATTTTATCACTTCATCTCGTCTCGATAGGATGTTGCATCACATGATTGATAGACCTGAATGTTGTTCGGAAGTTGTTTGTATGTATCTGGCGATCGGTGAAACTTTAACGATGCGATTCGTTGCTCGTAACTTGGTAATTTGCGAATTTATGGTGTGGTGAAGGCGTCTCAGCTGTTGGATAATCTTTTGAGATACGAGCCAATAAAGATTAGCTATGTGTTGACAATATGTTGTTTTCATCGCGTGTGACCTTCGATCTTTCTTTTTGATGTTTCTAGAGTTTCTACTTTATGTTATATAAACAGTTTTGAATGTTCGAAGGACAAAACGTTTATCACTTCGTCCGTTTCGGAATATACTGAACCGAATGAATTAAAATTTGGCAAATGAACAGTGAACCAAAACAATAAATAATTTAATTAACTCTTGAACTTATCTGATTTATTTTTTATTAATGTCTTTAATTTATTAATAATAATTTTTTTAATTACCTTAAATTAAATTAATGTATTTTTAAATTTACTTGTACAGTACTTTCAATTAAATTAATGTATTTTTTAATTTACAATTACAGTATATGTCTGAACCTTGTACGCCCAGTTTGAGACAGAAATCTTAACCACTAAGTTAACACTGCATTATATTTATAAGTACTGAACGCCCTTGATACACCGCAGGAATATGAGATGTGCTTTGCGCAACACGTATCAATATACACATACATACGTACAAACATACGTAATAGATACGATCGTGTTATGTTGGTCAAGTGTAGATAAAGGTTGCTTATGGTCGGCTGTGGATCGATGATCAAATTATATATTTTTTTCCAATCTAATCTACTTTAATGTAGATCACAAAAGTAATCTAAGTACAGAACACACACGAAAATACTGTACAGTACTGGGGTGACCAAAAGACGATCTTATCGATAGAGTACCGATTTCCTCAAAAAAATCACAGTTTAGAAAATATGGCAAAAATAGTAAAGAGAAATATAGGGGGTTATATCTAATAATAAGAGTAGATCAAACATAAAAATAATTTTCTAATTAGGTGAACCTTCATCTCGTTTCGGCTTGCTTTGACATAACGGTAACGGGTAACAACCATTAGGTATGCTAACGGGTAACGCTAGCATACCTAATGGTACGTGGTCATTATCGTTATCATAATTGGACGTAGTTTATCAAAAAGGATTCAACCCACAATATGATCGAAAATGAGTTAAGTATACCAAACTACT
>DWNR01005226.1:0-10309 GCA_018250455.1 Polygonus leo
ATTTCAAGTTTCTAAGTACAGTAGTTTCGGCTGTGCGTTGATATGTCAGTCAGTTAATCAGTTTTACCTTTTATATACATAGATTAATATTAGATGCCTGCCTGCACCGCTGAGTTTCATGTGTCTATTAAAATGAAATTATGACTTGTTTTTCGGTGAATAAACAAATCATGACTAAACTTTCAAACTAATCTCTTAGAGATTATAAATAAACGTATATTAAGAGTATATGAATCCCATCGACATACACTTCGTCATTGCGGTGAACTATAAACTAATATCCTTCTCAGTGTGAGTAAAATAATAACGCGTATGTTAAACATAAATTAACAATTACTTACAATATGATTTAGTTGTAATTAGACTATCCAAGTTTCAAAACAAAATTGACTTCTATTATAACTGTTTACAATTTTCGAATGAAATGTTAAACTGTTTAATTTTAATGAACACTCAAAAGTTTGTTACGCAATATCAAAACATGTCAATTCGATCCAGATTCTGGATAAATAAATGTTGTATGGAATGCGTAGGACGAGTAACTAGTAACATTTAGTTCACAAATATCTAGTTTGCCAGATGGTAAAACTCCGGGGACGTACTTCTATATTACCGGCTATACTTAAACACGAGGCAAACATATTAGTCCTCAGGGGTAGCAACGCATTTGTGGTCAACCTCACATACTATTAATCATACTCAGGGGTGATTGCTAATCACCGTGGGCGGCAGTGCCCATGTACCATCAGGTGGACTGCATGCTCGTATACTACCTTTAATAGATAAAAAAAATATGGGTATGACTAGTACACAGGTTCCGAGTTCCAAATATCTACGTACATATAGATGACGTTAATCGACGACGATAAAGATAGATGATAATGTTACTTGATTTTTAATGTTTTTATTAGTTTTAGCGGCCATAGTAACACTTATTCCGGACGGACGGAAAACGATGTATTTGTAATGGGGTCTTATTGACACTTTTTTGGTACGGAACCCTAAAAAACGATAGCTTTCCTATTCATAGATTATAGAACTATCACATGTAAATATCTTAGCAGTTAATACACACACACACATCTTCACGCCAAATCCCTAACGGGGTAGGCAGAGAGTATCGAGAGTTATGAAGGTGGAAGAAGCTAGGCAAGTATTTCAGAACCGTGCCATTTGGCACTCGATACTCTCTGCCTACCCCGTTATCTTAGCAGTTAAAGAATTATTTATACCATAAACAATAAGCAAATTTACTAAAATCCTTTAGCATAATGAAGAACACAAACTTCATAGCCAAATTCTATTAAGAATAATATATTATTAGCTCAAAGGGTTTAAGCTGGAGCTTTGATCAAATTTTATTTTGCATCAAAAAATCTACATCATGACAGACTTAGGATTAATTTATTTACATTTTTAAATTTGCTAAACGTCACGCCACTTGCGCCCCAGACGCATTCAGCTGAACCTCGATTTATGAAGCTTTCTCAACTCGGGCGAGTTCAATGCACTTTTATTTAAAAGTGTCCTCGCTAATAAAATTTTAAAGAACCGCGTAATTGCCATAACGGAGTGCCCGGGGCGAATATTTACGACACAATTTGGCAACAAAGAGAAATTACATTCGATGGGAATGGGGTGTAGGCATTTTATGAGCTGCGAACAAGTACCAGCACTGTGGGCCGACTGAAATGTGATTTAAAATGCGCCCGGGCATATTTATATGGGCTTTCACGCGGAAAATAAAAGGTAAGATTTGGGAATTTATGCCTCAGAGTGGCCATTATGATTTATGGCGAACCGCTACGAGATCTCGTAGCTCGTAGCGGCTACGGATTTCGTGTAGCGTTCGTAGATCATTGCGTTTTAGTGGCGCTATACTTTTAGATTTATCGTCAGGTTTTACGTGTGTATGAATAAAATGTTATGTCTTTTTCATTATATCTTTAAATATCGAGTATTTTTGAATTACTATAAAATTCTTTTTTGTCATAATGATTTTATTTCATTGTTAATAAATAATCTAACAAACAAATATTTATTATAATTATCTATATATTACACAAACTGAATATTTATAGGTAACAATATTTTTAATTACAAACCTATTACATGAAGTAAACCTATTACATATTGCACAAACTACACTCCACACACTAGATCATCTATTCTTAATGAATTCTACCCTCATAGCTCCACTAAAATCTTGAAAATCAACAAAATTTGTAGAAAACAATTTAATAATAGAGACATGATTAATGTGGATAACAATTGACCTGAAAATAATCTTAAAAACATGCCGTAATACTGGATTAGGTAAGTATTGTTTCAACTATGTAACACTAGTGATTTTGCAGCGTTTTACGAGCGTCAGTAGTCACTGCGTGGTCATTGAACTAAATATATGCGCTAGAACCTCAAATTACTACCATCAGAATTATATACTCGGTTCCTACAACTTGCACTTCACAAACAAAACAATTAAAGACGGAAATAAATTATTAAAACGCGACGCGACCCGATGAAATGCGATGCGTGTTGCCACCCGATCCAGATCGGCGTGTTGCCCATGGTGGGGGTAAACACGCCGTCCGAAGCGGCGCGCACGGTAACACCCCACGCCACACGTCAGTCGTTCGAGAACTGTCAAAAATTGCTAGTATGTCGTGGCGTCGTGTGTTGGTAATGTGCACGGTGCACATCGGGTGACGACACGTTGCGTCGCGTCGCGTTTTAATAATGTGTTTCCGCCTTAATTTTGAAACAATTTTAAATTTTAAACAATAAATAAAAAGTCTTATAATTCCAAACATACTTCGCTGCGGTCAGCTCCAACGACAGTCCAACCCTTGATGTAGTTCCACAAGTTAGCTAAATGCCACCCAAGTTGCTACAAGTTATTCCATTTAGAACACGTTACTTGAGTCGGATACTCTCTAAAGCAAATTTTGCATTGTTTGCAGTAAAAGCATAGCTAGGTTAAGACGGAAAGTATCTCATTAATGTTGCATATTAAAACGTGTATAATTTTATTTATATCGGACTATCGGACATTGTGATCAAAATTATAAAAGACCAAAAACGTCAAAATTGAAAAAACAATTGCAAAACATGAAATTTCCCTCTTATTCAGTGATTTAAAAAAGCATTAAATTTTTCAATCTGTAGTTTTTATACACATTTTTATTCGAGACTAATCACTATCGAACTGATTTGAAATCCAGAAGAAACTGTTAAGTCATAGACAGATAGGTGGACACTCTAATGGTATTAAATATAATCAGTTAGCATTATTTGTGCGCGAAACCTCAAATATTCCATAAAATCAATTTTACATTCCAAATAGTAAATAAAAAGTCTCATAATTCCAAACATACTTCGCTGCGGTCAGCTATAACGACAGTCCAACCCTTGATGTAGTTCCACAAGTTAGCTGAATGCCACCCAAGTTGCTACAAGTTATTCCATTTAGAACACGTTACTTTGGGCGTATACTCTCTAAAGCAACTTTTGCATTGTTTGCGTTATAAGCGTAGCTAAGTTATAGACTGCATGTATAGTTACGAATAATATAAGTGTTGTATACTAAAATTCAATTAATTAAAATTCGAATATTTAAAAATACCAAATATGAACCTAAGGATGCTTATAATTTTTACCAGACTGTGATATAAGACTTATCCATGTAGACTACGATAACGAAATCTTTATTTTAAGAGCATATTTACGAACGATAGGTGGGCAATAGTGGGTTAAGATGATAGATACAATGCAATCAAATTTTAGGTTATAGTATTTCACAAAATATAACTAGGTATTTACATTAAGTTGAAAAAATACATATATATTTCATAACAAAACCTTAGTTTAGATGTTAAGTACCATTTTAATTGAAAGAGCTCCACAAACTCCATCACGTTCTAATTCACAAGAAATAACAGAGACAGCAACAGTGGATACGTACAGTACTTGTGCAAACCAGATCGTAAACTGGCCATGCTTGCTCTAATCGCACCGCTCTCGGGGCTTCTTCAAGAGGTCGTTAGTGAGATTTAAGATACCGCATTGACTGCATTCTGAATTGTATTGTGTGTATTCTGAATGCTGTTGTATTAACGTACTGTATTGAATTATGATGCTTAATAACAATTACTGGTCCTTTCGACGCGGTGTCTTTTTATTCAGTTAAGCATGGCAGAAACAATTTAATTATTTATCTTCGAAAATACTATCATTGTATCAGGTTCATTTATTTGTGTTCAAATTTTCCAGAATGATATGCTCTTTGTTTGGGAAGTCAACTCTCACTTGATAGGATTTTTCAAAGAAAAAAAGGTTTTTTTTTTTAAATAAGCAATGCAATGTAAGTATTATAAAATATATTTTTTCCATTAACATAAAATTTTACACTTATGTGTCAAAACAAGACCTTTTAATAGAAATTTTAATTGAAGAACTTCTACAAGCTCCATCACGTTCTAATTCACAAGAAAAAACAGAGACAGCAACAGTGGATACGTACAGTACTTGTGCAAACCAGATCGTAAACTGGCCATGCTTGCTCTAATCGTACCGCTCTCGGAGCTTCCTCAAGAGGTCGTTAGTGAGATTTAAGATACCGCATTGACTGCATTCTGAATCGTATTGTATGTGTTCTGAATGGTATTGTATTAATGTACTGCATTAAATTATGATGACACCTTATGATGTTTAATAAGAATTACTGGTCCTTTAGACTCGGTGTTTACATTATTAAGGATTATTTATTCTTAGGGTAAGAGTACTGATTTCTTAATTATTTTTGAAAATAATGTCTTAGTGTAACATTCATTTATTTATGTTGCAACTTTTGCGAATTATATGGAGTCGTATACGAAGTCGACTCTCGAAGAATAGAAAAAAAAGCCAGGTGGTAGAAATCAGGTAACGAGAGGTAGATGCGTTCCTCTCGTTACCTAAGTTCATCCTGATCCTCTGTTGAGCAACTCTTGTGTTTCGGTTTGAAAAGGTGTGTGGATACCGCACTTATACTCGTACTTACACACAAGGTGAACCTTAGTCCTTCGGAGTAGCAATGCATGTGCACCTCAGGTACAATTCAATCGTACTTAGGTTGGTAACTATTGGCTATAGGCGGTGACCACTTACCATCAGCTCTCTTGCTAACTTTAATCGATAAAAATGTTCCATAATTTCAGTATAATAAAAAGACATATCAAATTTTGAATATATTTTTCAAACTGAACGACTCTCAAGTCATATAAATATTACTTGAAAAGCATTATTCTTCGCTGGAAGTTGGCAATGAACATTCTAGTCGCAAAGTGGCTGTACTTACGGCCCCATCGTACCTGCTCTTGAAATGAAGAGGCCATAAACTTGGACTCGTCGGGCCAGCTAAATAATTACTGCAATGTTTTCAAAATTAGTTTTGTTGTTCAAACATTTTTACCTTAAATAATTTAATATTAGATATACATCTGTTAAGTATTTAAGAATAGAAAAGTCGGGCATTATGGTACATTTACAAATCTATTTGATCCTGTAAAGTCAGAAAAATTCAATAAAATAATTATTCCAGTATTTTTTTAGATTTTCTTAGGTTTTTTTTTAATTTTTAGCATTTATTGTTAGAGCGGCCAAGGAAATGCTTAAAAAAAACATTTTTTTTTTTACATTTTTTTCGTTTTTATTTTAGATTTCGCCTACTAAACGACACGCAAGCCATATAAATATTACTTGAAAAGCATTATTCTTCTTGTTTGTTTTTTCTAAGTCGATAAAAAGTTATTAAGTCAGAGGTTAAAATAAAAAATATTTTAAAGCGATTGCTTTAATCAAAAAACTTTCTTTACTGTACCATAACTTAGTAAAAGTCTAGTTTAAAAAGAGGAGGTTGTGCTTGGTGCTGGCCAAGTTATTTTTTTATCGTATAAAGGTAGCAAACGAGCAATCAGTCCACCTGGTGGTAAGTGGTCATTGCCGCCCATGGACATCAGTAATAAACAACTAAAACTTACCTAAGTTTGATCACAGACGCGTTGCTACCCCTGAGATATTGACTGAGATATTCGCCTCGTGTATATATGTATAGCCGGCAACCATGTTTGTTTTTAACAAAGAGTTGTATATTCTAGCAACACGAATGTGGTCAGCATGGTAGACTTTGAACTAAATTCTCCTCACTTTAAAAGAAGACTCCTGTAGCAGTGAAACAATAATAGATTGCCGACGATATAAATACATCTTCACCCACTGTTGAGTTGTCTATAATGTAACTTATCAATTTCGCGGAT
The DNA here is from genome assembly GCA_018250455.1 of Polygonus leo. Classification (NCBI taxonomy): domain Eukaryota; kingdom Metazoa; phylum Arthropoda; class Insecta; order Lepidoptera; family Hesperiidae; genus Polygonus; species Polygonus leo. The sequence goes on from DWNR01005226.1 coordinate 6,297, forward strand.
CGTCGAGCGATAACGAAAGTAGATAACTAATCACAAAGCTATCTGTTCTCGTCGTTTTCTTTTCAATTTAACCAACGCTAGAGCGTCTTCCACTATCCGATACGACAACGGCGTAAGTCATTATACCTTACCGATATCGGGGCATTGAAATGTTTGCGGAGATAAAAGTACTTTAGAGCTCATCGACAAACTGATATCTATATAAGTACCAACACACTTTCGGTAGTTACTAGAACCACTTCTCATGGATTTGTAGGTCATCACAGCCTATTATTTTTCTATTACAAATCTGTTCTCAAAACAAAAAAGGCAAGTTTTATATGAGAGCGAATACGGAGAATAATTACGATAATAAGTTAAAGTATTTCAAGTTATGGCTACCCATTATTATATCGAACGGGTCTCAGAATAAAAAACGTTTAAGCCTTTCTTTTTTATTTCAGACGTAAATATTTTATTATATATACACTTCATTTGCTCACTAACAGTAAGTCATGATTAGTATTTACGAAGGTACGCACATAATATCGTGAAACAAGAATTGCATGCCAAGATTTGTATTCCAAGCTACGAGAGTATCAGGCTATCACTTTAATATCCAAAGAAGCCATAAAAGTTTCGTTTTATCGACATTGTTACCGAGACATTAAATCAATAATAATATAATTATAATTTCTTCATAAAAATCAACTTCCTGATATTAATGGCGACATCGGTTGTGGCTTATAAAAACTCATTTAATGTTGTTTTAGTACCGACCAAGCTTCGGACCTGCGAGCCGTGGCTCACTTACTGCGGTTTATGTTGTAGGCTCCAAAAGAGTGCTGCCATGTAGATCTTATTAAAAGGGGATCTCTTGAGGAACTGTACTTCCCGCTATTTTTTAACAGTTAAAGATTGCGAACGAAAATGCAGTTCGACTAGGGAAGTACCACCGCCACCCTCATAATCCTCCACGAAGCAATTGTTATGTTTTGGTTTGCATAGACGTGATTGCCGCCTACATTTATCTACACACGAAGTGAACATCCAAAGCTTATGTGCGTTTGATACGTACTCGGGGATGATTACTAATGTCCGTGGACGGCAGTGAACACCTACCTTCGGGTGGACTGCATGATTGTTTTCTACCTTTAGACTTAAAAAAAAACTGGTTACGTAATAAAATTAGCTTGTGTTTGTTTTTACCAGGTTTACCAGTTTTACCAGGTAGCATAATCTGTGCTCAGCACTGGTATCGATACGTCGCGGTAGCGCCACTGGAAATGAGTTGCAACAATTGTGCCACACATACCCACTAACAAAAAGTTAATATGAAGCTCGTAAAATGTTGGATTTCATGGTCTTCTCTAAATTTAAGATGCAGTGTTTGCTAGAGAGATTTTATTTTTATCGTGGACTTTATTGTTTTGTGGAATAAAATAGTGGCATTTATTTTTTGCATTTTTTGTGGTTTCAGTTTCCGAGTTAAAAAAAAATTGAGTGAGGTATGTTTATAATTTAAAATAATATTTTATTACGTTTAATTACAGCAAAATTCGTTATCTCGAACATTTTTTATATTCTCCCTCTGACTATTTCGATTGTTCTACACTGTATATTTTCTAGACTTACAATCCGCCCAATTGAGAGACAAATATCATGCGATAAATATCGAGAATGTTCCCTACATTCGCCTACATTCGCCTCACCTTAACCTATAGGTGCTATAGGTTTTATAAACTTCATATTTATTGTGATCTCAGATCGCAATCTAGGCGCACAAAGCCGATGTAGGCAGTGAATTGAATATTTTTTTTCCAAGTAATTTTGTATTGTCGTTCATCTAGTGTAATTCATGTTTCTAACTATAAATAAAGACATTTGAATCTGAATTTAGATCACGATAAAAATCAATCACAATACTTGCCTGTGACGTAAATTGTCGACTTGAGTACAATAAACAATGCAGTCATCATGTTGCCCGGGCCGCTGCAGCGGGCTGTCTCTCGACTGTAGCTAACGATCTCTCGAGGCGCACTGCTATGTCGAGTAGTTATGATGGCACCGCAAGTATGGCCGCTTTGCGAGCACTTACAAAGCAAATGTTCATTGTAAATATCTCATAAACTGTATGTAACAAAAACTTGGTTCATATAGTTATTGAACACGACGACATTGTAGAAAAGAAAACGAGAAATTTATACATATTTTTAATTGTCTTTTTACTCCGAAACCTATTTGATGTCTACATTTTCAATTCTAAATTTTATGACCTAAAGTATCTGGATGTAGTTATTGAGTTATTGAAGTTTTCTCGAATTACGATTAGAATATCGAGTACAGAATATATCGACGATGTAAAATGTCAATCACTTCAGTTAAAAAAATAAAAAGTGAGAATATACCCCATTACAATCCAAATGCTATGCTTCAGTACAATAAACAATGCCGTCATCGTGTTGCCCGGGCCGCTGCAGCGGGCTGTCTCTCGACTGTAGCTAACGATCTCTCGAGGCGCGCTGCTATGTCGAGTAGTTATGATGGCACTGCAAGTATGGCCACTTTGCAAGCACTTCAAAGCAAATGTTTATGTTCATTATAATAGATTCATTTATATTGTTAATGTTCCGGAACCTCTATATTGTAAATTTTTTGTACACAGTTCGGACCCTGTGATATTGCGGAACGTAACACGAGTTTTTTACACTTATTTTCGACTTTCGTTTTACTCGTAGGACATTAGATTTCTGCATTTATAATACCAAAAAATTCCAAATGTTGTAAGTAATTTTTAGTACATGTACAGATTTATTAAGTTATTTGGGCCTTGCCGGACTATCCATAGATCGAACATGAATTAACCGGAGATGTGAATCGCCGACGACAAAAAAGAAAATAATGAATCCTAGATTAAAATACAATTGACATGCTTTAGCATAACAATGCACTTATCATGTTGCCTGGACCGCTGCAGCGAGCTGTCTCTCGGCTGTAGCTAACGATCTCTCTAAGCGAGCTGCTATGTCGAGTAGTTATGATGGCACTGCAAGTATAGGCCACTTTGTAAGCATTTACGAAGGTAAATGTTCATTATTATAGGTTCATGTTATTGGTACTTTGATTATGTGCATGTACCTTCTTAGCATACTAGGTTAGGTGAATTCTAATGTAGTCTGAGTACGTTCCTACCGAGGTTCGCCTGGTGGTAAAACTCATTTAGCTCCACCGGGAAGATACCACTCACATTCTCATAATTCTTTAAGAATCAATTCTAGCATATAGATTTAGTTTAAAAGGGTAGCATAACACATCTGTGGTTAACCTCTGGCACGATTCAATATTCAATCTAACTGGCATATGCAAGTCCTTGGGCGGCAGTAACCACTTACTCTCAGCTGGACTGCAGGCACATAATTATATTTTACAGTAGAAATAAATTATATTTACTAGGTAATAAACGCAGTTAGAACGGGGAGCTACCATTACTAACCTCTAGTCCTTCGTAAAACATCACTTTGTGCACATATAACTCGACATAACTATAACAACATATTTGCCAGGCGGTAGAACTCATGTAGTTTCGACCGGGAAGGTACCACCGCCACCGTGATAATCCTCCGTAAAGCAATGAAGAGGCGTGGTTGCCGGCTATACTTAAACGCGAGGCGAACATCTTAGTTCTCAAGGTTAGTAACACATCTGTGGTCCACCTCAAGTACGATTTATTCGTACTCGGGGATGATCACTAATGTCCATGGGCGGCAGTGACCACTTATCATCAGGTCGATTGCATGCTCGTTTGTTACCTTAAAATTATAAAAAAATCTCCCTAGGTTTTCTTTGTTGCCGTGGGATACACGTGGGATATAAGATACACTCAGGATAAAAATCCAACGCCATTATTCAGATCCATCTTCCGTCTCCAGGAATCATTGCCATTTGCCATTGCAATCTATCTATACATATAATAAAGCTAAAGAGGGTCGAAAGTCTGTACATGGAATATATTAAAAAAAGTTGGCTGGGGATAC
>DWNR01005227.1:0-10309 GCA_018250455.1 Polygonus leo
CGCGAGGCGAACATCTTAGTCCTCAGGGGTAGCAACGCATCTGTGACCAAACTTAGGTATGACTCAATCGTACTTGAGGACCACTTACCATCAGGCGGACTGCATGCTCGTTTGCTACCTTTACACAATAAAAAATTGATATGTGGTATAACAATCCAATACTGACTAAACATCCTTGCATGTTCTACAAACTATAAGACAGTGTGTTCGCTCGGTACATTCCCGGCCCCGCCTGCAGCTGCATCTAAAGGGTTATTTCTCAAACACGTCGCTCGCTGTAATGGCGGATCATTTATAGCGCTGATCACAGCTGTCATTCGCTTCTGAAATACTATATTTCACGCTCAACTTGTTCCTGTCGCGGCTATTTATGCAAAATGATCGATCCATTATGATCAGGTGGCGCAAATTGTTAGATTTTTGCACAATAAGGTAAGAATCATGTTGAGTTCATAAGAATGCACTTAGTAAATTGGCAAATTATTGAATCATCTTACGTATCATCATAAAACTTTAATTATTTAATTACTGAACACGGTTCTACTGTCAGAATGAAAAGGATTCAGGTCACCAATGGTCAAGTGCGAATTAACAATTGACATTTTTTTTAATCCTAATTGTAATGTTTTCTTTCACAAAAAAGCAAGTGATAAATACATTTTAATATGCAGGTAATTTTGAAAAAAAAAACAATCATAGGTCCACATCTGAAGGGATGAGATACTCGTCACTGTTTTTTGGCTATAACTATGAACCAACCACCATTCAAACAATAACGTATTTTAAACCCAGCACCAGGTCTATAACATCTTTAGATTTTCTAAAGATATTATGGATTGTCATGAAAATGCTTACTGTTATTCTGTTGGATACGGGTCTCTTCTCAGAGAGAGATTTAGACTATCCACGTAGCCGGCAAAGTGCAATTCTGTAGGCGGACACATATCTTTATAATGCAGATCCAGTCTCAGCATATCGTGAGAATGTGCCAATTAATAGACTTCAAACACACTCAAGAGATTTATTTTTGTCAATTTCTTGGGCGTATAGTAGGTAGTGAGGGAACCCCCCACGATGTTTTCTTTCATCGCAAACTGATGGATGGATAGATGCTTTTATTGTAAACTGCACGTTATTTTGAACTGACTAATAAGACTTTTAACCACGAGTATACAACAGACTTACTGTGGTGGGTTGATGATATTTATCAACTTCTTGACTGTGGACAGCCACAGTTCTCGCTTTGTTCTTATCACTTTGGGCTACGAAAAATGGATAACAATCTATTCTCAGACACACCAAGTGTACACATAAAATTTCATCAACATCGGTTAAGCCCTTTCGGAGGAGTACGGCAACTAACACTGTAACACGAAATTTTTAAATAATAAAGATTTTTCTAAAGGTCTTCCTTGAAGTTTTTACTTTTCTGTACCAAAAGTGAATACAAAGCAAGTGCATCTGTTCCAAATATCCATTGTGTTTCCACAACACGTATCAAATTATCTTGCTGCAACTTTCAAGAAGTTTATTTTAATTAGTCCGACCGGCACTCTTCGGGGAGTACCACAGCAATTAATACGAAAAGTTCTTACTAGGGATGGTGATTCGTTTCGGTAAAGATTGATCTTAGAATCGATTTAAATCGAAATCTGATAAGTTGATAATAAACGTAAGAGTCGAAGGTTGATTGGATAAAAATCGATTTTTAAAGTTTTTTTTTATGTATAATGATTAGACAGAAAAAAAATACTCTTTTTGTTATTCACTTATTGATATTATTATATATAATATTCACTCATTAAGTAAGTATAGAAGGTCGATTTAATACAAGTAGTTTATTATGTATACATTTTTATGTATATGGTTATAAACATTACTATTTGCTATTTACTTTAAAAATATATTTATTTTTCTTGCAAACCTTGTCTTATTCCACATATAACCCTTTTTATATAAAGGTAGCAGACTAGCATGCAGTCTACTTGATGGTAAGTGCTCACTGCCAACCAGTACGATTAAATCATACCCAAGTTTGATTACAGATGCGTTGCTACACTTGAGGACTAAGATGTTCACCTCGTGTATGGCCGGCATCCACGCATCTCCAAACCGAAACACAATAATTGATTCACGGAGGATTATGACGGTGGCGGTGGTACCTCCCCGGTAGAACTAAACTAGTTCTACCACCTGGCAAGGTTGATCACTACTCGGTTAAAATCTTGGTTATTTTTATTGCAAAAAAATCGATTCTCCGATTTATTGATCTCACACCGCCATCCCTAATTTCAAGAAATAATAGTTTCGCGTTTGAATATTCACCGACAGTTATTATTATGTAAATGCGTTAATTTACCTGTTTAATGGATATTATGTTTTGGTAGTTGAGGTATCTTCATGAGCTTAACGGCCGTATTATCGTGTTAGAGGTCGTTAACTAAGACAAAGCGAGATTAGGCCTTGTGTTAGGTATTATGTTACTGATTTTCTCGTTTCAATTTAATAGTGAAACTTACTTATCAACACGTTTATGGCTGAAAGTTATAGGTCTTCTGTGTAATAGTAAACATACACCGAGTTAATTTGATTTTTACGGTTACTTTTGGTTTTGGACGTCGTTAATGAACTTCAAAGTTGACAAAAAGGAGACATTTCTTTTTAAGAATATCTAATGTAATCTTTTAATTTAATTTGAACTTCTAATCTTAAAATCAAATCAAAAGCAAAATATTTTATGCAGAGTCGTTTTTTACATATTTTTGAATGTACGCTGTCACTTATGAAAAAGGAATGGCAAAACAAACTTAATATCTTTACCTTTGCTTTCACTAGACAAAATACAAATATATTGATCTGATTCGAGATTTAAACTATCATATCTTTCAACTTGGTCCAAGTTACACATACGTACAAAATTTCCATAATTCGGTTCAGGAGTTTCGGAGTTTACCCCGATCCATCATCGTGACAAGAGATTTTTATACATAAAGATATAAAGGCGACCGATATATTTAAACAGATTATCACAATTGGCCATAAGATGGAAACAATGTGTAACTAGGCCAACACTATGTATATCCGGAGAATTTCTTCGAAGCTGCACTACTCTTGCTAAGATCCTCCATTTCCTTGAATTCTCCTATCTCATACTTTTTGTTGGTGTACTGCTATTGCTACAGGCTGTTGAACTGTGGAATAAAGGAATCAGCTCAATTTATAAGTCTGTGTTCATTTATGTCCAACTAGCTATGCCCGCGGCTCCGCCCGCTACCCCTCCGTGTAGGAGTTGAATTTTTATGGCCTAAAACCTGACCTGACGGGGTCTTCTGGACAGTTTAGTCAAGTTTGCATCAAAATCCGTTAAGCCATTTTTACGTGATACGCGGTGAAATAAACAGACAAAAGTTCTAAAAACTGTTAAAATGTGTTCTGTTATCGATTCTAAGTATCCCGACAGTAAGCCGACAATTTTTTGAAAATCTTCAATTTTTCGAAAATTTTCGTACGGACTTTCGACCCTCTTTAGCTTTATTACATGTATTGATTTAAGGTACCGTTATCGTATGGTATTGTTGATATACATAAGTATCGTAACATATATGCGATAGGCAGTCCAAATCTATCAGTTATATTATTACCGTAGGATTGAAATGACAACTTAATATTGTTCTGTTTTACCTTTCAGGAGGCAACTATGGGATTCAATTCGCCACATGGATAGCATTTTCCAGTGACGTAATTTGACTATATTGTGGTCACCGATTCACATATCCAAAAGTGACGTAAGGCAAAACTGACTTTGTCATAAGATTATAAGCTGTTCTAAGGGAGGATCGAAGGATTAATTAGGTTAATTTTAATTATTAATTAGGTTAAAAGGATTAATTAGATTAGGATTATACGACAAAAAAAACGCAGTCCACTTGATGGTAAGTGACATAAGTAATCATCCAAACACAATTAAATCATACCTAAGTTTGATCACAGATGCGTTGCTACCCCTGAGGACTAAGATATTCGCCTCGTGCGTAACTATAGCCGGCAACTACGTCTCTCCAAACCGAAATGCAATAATTGCTTCACGGAAGACTATGAGGATGGGGGTGGTATCTCCCCGTTTCTACCTGACAAACATGTGCTCGGCACCTTTCTTAACAAAACGCAAATAACTAGAAAACAACCGCTGTGCGGCGAATATCATTGAGGGGGTGGTAGGCGTTTTTTGCTATTTCTTTACTCTAAGTTTCTTTCTGATACTTTTTATATTACAAAAATATGTTACGATGATCCAACAACGTGGTTGGCACTGTAGCATCAATTTAAATTTGCGGTATAACAATATCTTACGGCATCTTACCCTATTTTCCACCAGATAATTGCAATTAGCCCCAAGATGGAAACACTGTAACTGGGTCAGCTTTGCATCGGGGAATTTCTTGTTAGAAATTGCATTGTTCTTGCGACCTTATATTTTCTTGCGTTAACTTTTAAGATTTTTGTGATTTTTAACAGATTTTTTACATGCGTATAATTTATATTTCAGTCTGCATATTTGGGCGTAATATTAAATGTATTAATATTACTCCCAAATATGCAGAGTATAGTAGCAGTATTAAACAAAATTTTGATTTATGAGAGTATTTCTACGACAAATTACGGTGACAGCTCGTATGTGGTCGTCAATAGAAAGGTATATTTTTTTTAAGGTAGCAAACGAGCACGCTGTCCACCGAAACACAAGAATTGCTTCACGGAAGATCATGAGGGTAGCGATACTACCTTCCCGGACGAACTACATGAGTTCTACCACCTTGCAAATATGTGCCTAAGCACGGGAAGTATTATATCCTCTACGTATCTAGATTAAATCTTATTGAAATAAGATACTTCTATATAGTGGCCTGGATATGTCTTCTTATAAAGAAAGTGCACTATTTTACTTTGCTCCTCTGGTAAGTTTAATGTTCTTATTTTATAATTAGATATTGTCTAAAGTTAATATCAAGAGAATCAACTAAGTGCTGATCAGGCTTGCTCTTAATAACGAAGTTTTAGCTTACAATAGATTAACGTATTCTACCCGTTAAGGTCTCTTTAAGTATATTAAGCCGATCTTTGTGTGAAAGTCTCCACAAGTCAAAGATTCATTGTCAGCTCAGCACTAGCAGTAAAAGCAAGGAATATTAAATTATAAAAAATGCATACAGATAGACAGACTGACGAGTTTAATAATCAGGTACATATATAAGAAAGACAAACAAACAAACAGTCTTTTGAACTTATTGGCTTTATTTTTTAATATTAAGAACACCATCGAGTAATTGCATACCTATTGCTATTGTGGTTATCTTCTCAAAATTTCTGAAGTTGATCGAGGTACATAAAATGCTTGAACCAATGATATTAAAAAAAAAATCTTTTCTTTTTATTGTGTAAAGGTAGCAAACGAGCATGCAGTACGCCTGATAGTAAGTGGTCACTGCCACCTATGGACATTAGTAGTCTTTCCAAAGTACGTCCTTGGGTCAATCAAGGTTAACCACAAATGCGTTACTACCCTTGAGGACTAAGATGTTCGCCTCGTTTGTAAGTATAGCCGGCAACCACCCTCTTCAAACCGACACACAATAAATTGCTTCAGGGAGGATTAAGAGGGTGGCGGTGGTACCGCCCTGGTTGAACTACATTAGTTCTACAACCTTGTAAAATTTAATTATCTATAAAATATAACTTACCTTTGAATTTTAGAACTTCGGTAAAGTATCAATGATTTCAAATATGGTACAAGAAACTAAATCATTTGAAAACTAATTTCATGTAAGCAATAGGGTAGTCAAATAATGCTGAACGGTTCAAGCTAGGTGGCAGAATGTCTTCGGTGAAAGTAGAACTCCTGCACATTTGCTGCGAGGACCTTTCCCTAATGACATAAGTTTCTTCGTTTTAAAGGATATTTATTAAAATACGATTTAATTTTCAGTTTCATGCATATTTTTTCTTCGTACAAAGGTAGCAACTACCATGCAAGCTAACTGATTGTAAGTGATCACTGTCGTCCATAGACCTTAGTAATTCCCAAGTACGATTGAACAGTGCTTGAGGGTGAACACACATGCGTTGCTAACGGTGAGTACTAAGAACCTTTATAACTAACCATAAAGACCTGGTCAAACATATCTAGGGGTGTGTCATTTGCGTTGTTACTCTGAGGACTAAGATGTTCCCCTCGTGTTTATGTAAGTATTGATAGCAATCCCGCCTCTTGCAAACTAAAATACAAATTTGATTCACGGAGAATAATGAGAAAGTTATACCTAGCTACTACTAGGCTATATATATGTTTTTTTATCGTATAAAGGTAGCAAACGAGCATGCAGTCCACCTGATGGTAAGTGGTCACTGTCGCCCACGGACATCAGTAATCATCCCCAAGTACAATTAAATCATATCTAAGTTTGATCACAGAAGCGTTGCTACCCCTGAGAAATAAGATGTTCGCCTCGTGTGTAAGCACAGCCGGCAACCACGCCTCTTCATACTAGAACTCAAGAATTGCTTCACGGAGGATTATGTGGGTGGCGATGGTACCTGTCAGGTCGAACTGCACGTGTTCGTGTATATACATATGCATCAGGATAGTAGGAGTAGATATGATAGGAGTATGAAAGGTTTTTGTGACTTCAAGCATAGACCCTTCATTGATAGCATAATTTCTAATTGACTATGTACGTCTTCGTTGTTTTTTTTTAAATATCCAACTTGCTTACTTCATAAATATTCTTCTGGCTCCCCCGAGTCGAGAACCTGTGAGGACTTAGATATATTTACACTCAATTATTCGATTCCATCCTGTGCCAGACCTATCCAGTGCAATCTACTATTGTACAATTTACTATTCCTTTTAGTAGTTATTTACCATTAACGGCTTGTAGATATGAGTTTTAAAGGTAAGCAACAGTAAAAGGTATTCCCGGTGCGCGATGACATGGGGTTCTTCAAGAAAGGCGCGAAAAGAGCTCTCCTCCAAAGCCGGCGATGCATTGGCGGTTCGTCTGACGCCGCAAATGTCCATAGGCAGCGGTGTCTGCTTACCTTCAGGTAGTTCGTCTGCCTTATCGCTTGAGATATAAAAAAAATGCTTCGAAGGGTTTATTTTCTAATTCCAGAGGTGAGTCATGCCTATGGCATCTACTTGAGTCGATTACATTGGCTTTTTAAAAGTCAAAGTAGCAACGTAAGCCCAGGCCCAAATAGGTCTTATAATAGTAGACCTATTTGGGCCTGGGCTTACGTCGCTACCGATTGCTATATCATTCATTATTATATCCTTGTCTGACTGATGGATCAAGCGACTTCAGATAAAATAAATAATGTCAATCATGCTCACCAAGATCGAATTAGTTGACCCCACACAAATTTGGCTTTTTTGAAACTTATAAGGGATTAGGTTTTTTGACGATACCTTTCACAGAAAAGTAAACACTTGCTTAGATCCTAAGGCGCTTAACTTTGTGTTGTTGCCGGTACAATACACACTCATACAACAGACAACCATCTCAGTTCTTAGCGGTGGCATCGCATCTTTGGCCAGCCTCAAGTCGGATTTCAATGCTATGTGATTGTGGTTGATTACAGGTTTCTACATACCTGCAAACTACATACCATCGAATGGACTGCACCGTCCTGCACTACTTGTTTTTCACTTCTATCACATAAAGAAACAAGTACGTGTAAACTGAGAAACTTTGAACAGGTATTGCCTAAATGGTTATCAACAAGAAAGTAGAGAAATCATGTCTGATTAAATTACTTTGCATAAATCCGCGTCCATACGTTTGTAGCACGTGATTCGCTCCACAACCGAGTCGGTTCAGTTGATAAATGATGATAGTGGGCTACCTTCTACTTATGTTTTTTTTTCTTTCTTTTTATCGTTTAAAGGTAGCAAATGAGCATGCTGTCCATCTGATGAAAAGTGGTTACTGCTGCCCATGGACATAAGTAATCATCTATGAGTACGATTGAATAGTATCTGAGGTTGACTACAAATGCGTTGCTACCTTTGAGGAATACGATGTTCGCTTCGTGTTTAAGTAAAGCCGGCAACCACGTCTCTCGAAATCGAAACACAATAAATTGCTTCAAGGAGGATTATGAGGGTGGCGTAGGTACTTTCCCGGTCGAAGTAAATGAGTTCTTACACATGACATGTAAAGTTATATTGATCATTTTGGACATCTCTGTGCAAATAAGATTGAAGGTCTGCCAGCGTTCGACATGATGTTACTCCTAAGAGCTAAGTTAGAATGCCTTGCATTTGTACCCATGTAATGTATCTTTTATTGCTGCTGAATATCAATAGGTGGTATCTTCGAAGTAGAAGCACATACACTTAAACTTTTAAAACGCCTTATTTTGGTAATAATAATCTTCTTTTATGAAGTACTAACTTACCCTACAGGCGTTGTCCTGTCTTAACTATAAATATTGTTAGTAATAAAGTTATGTTGCCATGGTTACAATAGAAAAGTTAATATGATCGTCAAGTTTTCTTGAATTTTACAATTTTCCGCGCAATTTTCTTAAGTTGTTCTTAAGAACCATGTTCTGGTAATAACAAACACAACAAAAAAAGAATTGGCGAAATCCGTCCAGGCGTTCACGCGTGATGCCATGACCAAGGAAATAGGCATTTTTATATTTATAGTTTTGGATATAATGATTAGTAGGTACTTAAAATGGCAATGGTACATCATTTTTTAAAATGGAATGAAACTTGATTAAAATAGCCATAGAAATGAGCATTAGCACGCTTATATCATAGATACGATAAGCGATTTTTAATAACCATATTTCAACGTAGTTTTATGGAATTGCGTTGCGCTTTTTTAAATAATAAGTAGTCAACGTACAACTGACAGTAACCTAGAATTGGTCACTACTGCTTGAACTAAGATTGGATGAAGTCTTAATCGATAGCGTCTATAAGCCACGTATTTTCGTGGCTAACCTCAAGGTTAGTCATCAATGACTAGCGTCGCGTACAAATGTAGCTGGCCACCACATGTACTGACTGAAAAACTAATTGATAACAAACAACTGCTATGTAACGGAAGTGGACGGAAGTTTTATTTTTTATTATATTTTTCTTTGCTTATATTTAAAATCTTGTTTAAAGATTAAAGCCTGTAAGAATACTTGACTCATTACCGAATGGAACGTATACCTTTAATTTGAAGTACCTACAAACTATCGACACTACACGCATGTGTGTGGACACGTAAAAGAGGCGTAAACATGCCTTTATGCCATGTACACACATAGGGCGACAGCTTTGTTTATATACGAGCAGAACATTGAGTATAAAACAGATGGATGAAAGGCCCGCGGAGTGGGCGCGGCTTAATGAGGACCGCGACTGCCATAATGGTGTACTTGTAAAGATAATTATCAACGTACATAAGATATAGAGGTTTTATATGAGTAAATATGTGGAGTAGGTTCTATAGTTTACTCTGAATATTATGTAGTATATATCATAATATATGTACGGTTTTGTTCAGGTTTTTTGTGCCGCACGTGCTCTACGCATTATGTTTTATCACAAAAAGTATAAGAAGCAAAGTTCACTGTCCTGTCTTTGTATAATTGATTAAGGATGTGCGTATCATACAGGCAAATGTATGGATAAAAAATTCAGTTGTATGGTGCGTATTATATTAAGGAGGATCTTCGATAAAATATTTCAAGAACAAAAAAGGTATTTGCATTTTAAGATTTTATCTTGTATAGCCTGTCTTACGTATTTGGGTCTAAGGTGTTTATAACAGGCATGTTTCTCTTATTTTTGGCATAAAGATTAGTTATCACATATTATACGATGAATTAAAAATCTTGTAATGTGAGTTAATATTGTGAGTTAATATTGTATTTTATAAACATATTTTTAAAAGACTTGTGTTATGGAGTCTGTTTCGGCGTTTCTTCTTCATAACGAAACACCTCGGAAACACTCGGAAAGTTATTTGACTTTCAAAAAGAATTCTCTTATGAATCTACTTTGAATAAAATATTTTAGTTTGAGTCAGCACCGCGAAAGTAACGAGTTGATGATACACGACATACATGGTCGATCCTAGGTAGAAACTATTTCAGTCTTCAAGGACTAAGAACTGAGAGTATTTGTATCTTACGCATTTCAGTTAAATAGTCTTACCCCATTATTATATTAAGACTAGCTGACCCAGCAAACGTTGTTCTGCCATAAAAAAAATAATTATAAAAAAATGGGGGTTGATGCTAGAAG
>DWNR01005228.1:0-10308 GCA_018250455.1 Polygonus leo
AAAGCCATACAGAGTACGCTTTATCTGTCAGATGACAAAAATCATTAATTCTCCTTTAGTTTAGGCCGTTTAACTCTTTCCGTAAGGTCATACAAATTTATAAATGCGCGAAACTACGGGTTTCGGGTGTACAGAGTGACCCTACTGACTAATCTATATAGTACATTGGTGGCAGAAACTATTGATTCCGTATTTTTAATCAAAACTCAGATTTAAAACATACCCGTGTGGATGCAGCCAGGGCTGTTGCACATCTTCACTCCGTATTCGTCCTTGGAGATGACCATGGGCGGTGAGGACGGGGTCAGCCGTAGCTCGCTGGTCTGCGGAGCGTCTGTGGACAATTGGACTGGGTTAGATACGGTGGTTCATGCTGTTGTCCGATGATCAAATAACTGGTTATTTGTACCGTAATAATTCTATTGCGTGGCTGTTAAGACATATTGTATTTATCTCTATTATTACAGTTTTTAATTGTTTTTAAATAAAATTATTTATTACGATAATGACTTTTTCATCATTGTCATTAATTGTCATTAATTCCAATAAAACATAATTACACATCTATATCTATACTCTATACTAATATTATAAAATTGAATGTAACTTTGTTTGTTACAGTTTCACGCCAAAACTACTGAACCGATTGTAATGAAATTTGGTACTCTAATAGAGTGAACCTTATAAAATTACATAGGGTAGTTTAAATCGCCAAAATTAGGCTTAAAGGGGTTGAAATAAGGGATGAAAATTTGTATGAAGTTTTGTCATCTTCCAAGATAAAAACATGTAAATAAATATTTGTACTAGAGTTTTTGAGAATTGACGATGTAAAAAAAATGATTTTACAACATTTTCAATATGTCCAAATTTGCAATAGAAAGTCGCATCGTGGTACTAGTTCGACCGGAGAGTTACCACCGCCACCCTCATAATCCTCCGTGAAGCAATTTTTGAGTTTCAGTTTGGAGAGGCGTGGTTGCCGGCTATACTTATGCACGAACATCTTAGTCATCAGGGGTAGCAACGCACCTGTGATCAAACTTAGGTATGATTTAATTGTAATTGGGGATGATTAATTATGTCCATGGGCGGCAGAGACCACTTAGCATCAGGTGAACTACATACTGGTTTGCTATCTTTATACGATAAAAAAAGTTGAAAAATGTCTCCAAAATCCGAAAAATCGCGAACATTTCCAAGGAAGATAAACTTTCCAACCAAATGATATGCTTTGGTTGGAAAGTTTAGAAGCAAATGAACAGAACCACGGGGTAAACCCCGTATAATTACATTCTATAATGACACCTCGCGTGACGCAACTGTCACCATACCGATCTGCCCCGACCACACAGAAATCTGAATGATGAATTTGAATATTCCTGTAGCCGTGTTTTCTAGGGTTCATATTACTTGACACTCCAAACGGACTGACACTGAACCATCGGCATTACACAGCGTGCTGTTCAGCTCATTACGGACACCGACGTCAATCAATCATCATTCAAAGACCCACGCGGTCTTTGAACGATGTTAGGTGGTTCAGACGTGTTAAATACATTGATTGAATCTCGCATTAATATTCGCTCGACGGATGTTTAGACGTTACGCCATACGCCACCTAATTGCGCCCGATCCGCTACAGGTCAGAGGTACCCGTCTAAATGTTCCGCACCGTAGGTACTTTCCGCAGATGTGTCATGGCACTTAGAAAAGCATTAATTAATTCGCCGATTCTATGACGTCGACGTAAATACGTCTATTAAATCCTTACTATGTTAATGGTCGTAGGATCTTAGAAATCGTTATACTACTAATTATGGTACTTCCATGTCATTTTCTAAATAATACTCATAATATGTCATTAAAAGATGTTGGTATTTTTACGATTAATTGAAGAAAGAAAACCACCTTCATAAGTGCTTATATATCTTATTGTTGTGTAATTATAGTGTGGCCCGCTTTATAGTAGTGATGCCCAAAAAAGATTATTATATATTATATTATTGTGACGTACTGAATTTGTAAGCATCTATACGCGATATTCTATATGGATATCTCTCGCGATATCTCTGTATGGATATATCGTATAACGTGCGTTATAATCGAAATTAAAATATTTCATTCATTCGTTAAGCATATTCCAATACTTGGCGAATTTTGATTTCTTTATTGTACTATACATATAATTTTTAATACTAAAAAAGAACTTGGTTATTAAAAAATATGAATTATATTTGACGGTAATGATAAAAGAAATATTTACTTACTTACTTTACTTAATTACTTTAGAAATACTCTTATTCATCTTTTTATTATGATGTATAAAAATAGAAGTAAGTGAAATAAATAAAGCCGGCAAAGTATTTTTATTTATTTAAAAAATATACCTATGTCCTTTTAAATACCCCTGACAAAGCGCACAGAACATTTCTTGTACGAAACCGTAACAAACAAACTCACATGCGCATTTATATATAGATAGTTAGGACAACCAGTGACTACACTAAACACCCCTAAACCTCTAGCATCATTAATAATGCAGAGACTAGGAACTGGTTATCAATTACTGTAGACGGGTATTAATATTTAAGTAGAAAATTACTGAACGACCGTCACTGGGACGCCAGTTAGAAGTAACCTAAATCTTGGCCCTTGTTAAGTATCGAACGATTTAAATCTATTGTGCTGACCGACTGACCGACTGACATATCTATACCTCTATACCTATATACATATCATAAAAAAATTTAAGTGGTCGATTTCTGTTCTTTGAAGATATTTTGATAAAAAGCAATAGAAGCCAAAACAACCATTTTTAGAATTTTTGTTTGCCTTTCTCCATGTTTGTACGCGCATCACGCCAAAACTACTGCATGAAATTAAAGGCATTTCATCATCATCAATTATTATTCATTTACATTTTCATTTCATCAATTGAAGGTTTTACAGTTGTGTTCCTTATAGTCTACCTTAAAATCCGGTGCATGTTTTATCTCGATACTCTGACTAGAAGCCAAATTATTAATATATCGAAATACATCACAAAATATGGGGTTAATTAAAATCATTCGTTACTATAATCATTCACAATGGGGCACAAAATTTTGTAAAGAAATGTGTCATTTTTTTATACGTACGTATAAAAAAATGACATGACAAAAACGTATAAAAAATGCTTTGATATTTTCCTAAATTTATTTTTTAGGGAAAAAATCAATTCATGAGGTCAAGAGCAACTAGGGTGAATGATTACATGCAAAAGGAAGGGGATGGTAGTAATTTTGTAAGTATTTCCTAAAATTGGTGGACGTAGACTAAACTGCTTTGTTTGTAAATATATTTTAAGAATTAAATTCTTAAAAACTTCAATTTTTTATTTTTTTATCAAGGAATATTTTGAGGTCTTTTTTAAAATTAAGCAAAAGTAAATTGCCGTGATTGTTTCGTTCCTGAACATTATTACTGAAATACAGGAGTGAAATTATTGACGGAAAAAGTGTTAACTAGAACTAGATAAAGGGCGCCAGCGCATTGTAATAATTGCATCCGCAACCATTGTAGAGCATATATTAATTTTATAAAATTATATAATAGAATGTGAATCATGTAAAGAAAATATATATAAAGAAAATCATACAGAAAATATTCTCTGGTTTTATTTTGCACATAAATATTTCTATCGTCTAAAGAAGATATGGTCGATACTGATCGTAAAGTTGAAATTCAGACAGAGGACATCGATATCCATGCGTTTATTAGTTTACTGTCACAGTCACTTCCAGTAAACTTTCCGGGTAACTCCTATTTTTATAAGCAAATAATTGTGCTATAACATCTTTATTTTATTTTCAGCACGAAGTTCCTTACGGCAGGCTTGGGAGGAGATGGGGATTTTGCTGCGCGACCGAACTGAAAAAAATGTGAGACTAAAACCGTAAGAAAAATATATAACGGAAGTCCTATAGTCGTATTTTACTTATTTCATTTTACGTTATTTGTTATTTTCCAAAATACTAAATTTCATCAACACTTTTATGTGCTTAAATAAAAACCGAACAGCAAAATTAATAAAAAAAATTGTCGGCCATACTAATAATGCACGTTCGGTAAAATAATCAAGTATCGACCAATTATAGTTCAAGAGATACCGTCTACCAATCCGCACTTGGCCAGCGCCGTGGACTAAGGCCTTTCTCATTGTATATGGAGACCAGTAAAACAATAATGGGTAGTGATGACGACATAACACGCATAACAGTAAATGAAAAACACTGTATTGTAGACAATAGAATTGACTCACGGCGGCATTGTTAACTGAGGTTAATGATTGTCGCGGAAGTCCTACCTCATGTGGTTTGAGTGTAGACTGCTGTTCTAGTTTAATGACCGCAGCCACTACCAGAATTCTGGATTTGAACCTATCTATATATTTACTAGCTGACCCGGCAATCGCTGAATTGCCATATAAATAAAAATACAAATATCGCTATCAATAATAGGGGTGTTAATTTAGGGTTGTACGTATTTTATAAAAAAGATTGACCAAAAAATAAAAAAAAAATGGTTGGACCGACCACCCTCATCACTTTGGGGTATAATAATAGATAACAACTTCGTATAACTTCAATAAAGGTTCGTATATCTATCTCACTTTTATAAGAAATAACTGTAGTGATATTTTTTCCTAGAAAATATATGCATCAAAAAACTTTGATGTCATTTTTCTCTTAAATAATAAAAACAAAGAGTTATAATGAAACTTTGTTCCCAAGAATTCATTTAATTTCATTTAAATCTTTGTTGTATTTGATTCTGTTATTAAAATTTATAGGACAAAGTTGTAGAAAATTTAATTTGCAACAGAGAACATATTCCTAGAAGATGGTTAGATACGAATGTTACATTTCTAAGTTCGTTTATTTTTAATGTTAATTTAATTTTTACCTCATTAGTTCAGTAAATGAAGTAAATAAATAAATAAATAGAAAGTATTATTAAAATTATTCTGTGCGAGGAATGTTTCGTCAGATAAAACCTAAAAAAAATCCAGGATGATAGCCGCAGGGCAATAATTATTTTTCAGAACCCCCTTTAACACCCAAAAGAAAAGCCAAATGCACAATAAACACAAAAATATGTAGCAAATGTTCTGTGGACTATATTACTTCTTGCGGTCAAGTAACAATACGAACAAAGCTAATTAAATATTGTGTCGGATATTTAGCGATGAATCTATCGTTCTTTCGCCATATCTCAATAAAACATACGAGACGAAGAACACCAGAATTAGCTTGACATTTAAAATGTTTAAACACAAACTGTATAAAAAACGACAAACCACGAGACTCGTCATAATTCGTAATATTCTGTAATTGCTGAGCGGAACAAATTCTATTACGATCGTTAGTCTTTGTTGCTTGTTATAAACGTTACAAACTCACACTGTTAGCAGGGAACTATACTCGTAACTATGTGTTATGAGAATAGGTCGTCAAGAATATTTCATACCGCTAAGTGATTACATTATACGTTTTTTATATCGTATAAAGGTAGCAAACGAGCATGCAGTCCACCTAATGGTAAGCGGTCACTGCCGCCCATAGACATACGTAACAATCCCCAATTACAATTAAATCATCCCTAAGTTTGATCACAGGTGCGTTGCTGCCCCTGATGACTAAGATGTTCGCCTCGTATATAAGTAAAGCCGGCTACCCCTAATGCCTCTCCAAACCGAAACAAATTAATTAATGTACTGAGAATTTTTTGTCATATCATTGTCAGTGAAATTTAAAATTTACCTCGCATTTAATTTAAGTGTTAATATTGATATTACTTACAATTAATATGAAATATTAATACCATATAATTTTGACGTTTCTGAATAAGTAATAAACAAAACTTGGCATTCGATTGCACAGATTCTGAGTGGGTTATTCGAATGCCAAGGCTACGTAGAAAATGAGTATGTAGTATAGTGATCTATGTAATATATGATTACATAATTACTTACAAAAAAGTAGATATGTTATTTTTCTAATAACCGTATAATTTTAAAAGTTTATAATTGTATCGTTCCGTTGTACCTTAAACTTCTCATTTAGCAATTTCAAAGCCTCTTAGCACCGCAATGTAAGCGATCGCCATACTGATTAAGCCGCTGCCTAAACATGCTACTGTGAATTGATAGACTTTACACATCTTACATATTGTTAATCTAATCTAATATAATGCCTTGTCACAATATTTTTTTTATGTTATCGAACTCTCGAGGTTGCTTGAACGAATTTCATGATCGTTTTTTGTATATTTGGTAGGTCGTAGGCTATTTTTATACCTCTATCCATTATTTTTTAGACAGCTTTTTTTTAATTTTTAAAGATTCGGCTTAAAAATACTTGTAACTCTAAATTTTCATCCATCTACGACAAACCCCCATTTTTCAATATTTATTTTTATTTCTTTAACACAATTTCGCATTTTCTTTTTAATTATATGGTGACAGAATGTTTGCCGAGTCAGCTGCTATAATTTGCTATATATGCTCCTATTATATTAAATTAATCCGATTATAAAATCCGAAGTACATATTGCATAAAATGGATGTTACTGACTAACACTGATAAATTTACCAATAAAACTTGTTAAATCCTTCGCATGAACTTGACTTATAAAATAAAAAACGTTTTTTCCGATTACGCATACCTCGTTGACAATGACCTAGTGGTGAGCGAAATTCAAAAATGTTACCGTAAAATTCGACATTATGTTTTCGTTACAACCCACACACATGACTGAAATCAGAGCTGTGCATATTGGGTCCGCATCTCCGTGGGAGGTCACTTACTGAGTTTGGTCAGCATTTATTATTAAAAATAATATTTATCTATATATAAATTTGAAAATAATAAATTTGTCTGTCTGAACGCGATAAACGCATGAAGTGCCGAAGGAAGTTCCGTTCCGTTTTGTTACAGTCGAACGAAGATCAAATCAACTTATCCTCGTACACCGCGTAATAGAGTTGCATGAAAATAATCTATGATGGAATCATTCGTCTAACAACACTTACAATAGTTTTGCATAACTGCTGTATATATCTCATACCAAAACAGATATGGAGTACCCATATCTGTTTTGGTATGATTGATATGTAAAAAAAGTAAGTTCATATTTAGATGGGTTTATTAGATATTAAATATTAATATTATCAAAATAAATTATTCCAAAAAAATAACGATCTAGTGTAGTTAAAATTTGCTTTTTATAGCATACAAATTGGATGTAAAGTTTGAAAGATATTATGAGTATAACATTTTGCAGACTCGCGGGCACACGAATGTTAAAGTAATGCACGCGTTCCTGCTAACAGTAACTTAATTTTTTTTATACTTATAAGTTATTTTTACATACCTTTTTAATATAAAAACAGATAGATAGATATATAAAAACTAAATATATGCTACACCATCCTTGCGAAGCCGGTGCAAGTAGATAATAATTATTAATTGTGACGAAAAAAAGCAGTGATGAGCAATAGACCTTTCACCGAGCCGTAATTCAAATCCCAGGAAGATTTTTCAAATTACCTGCATATTAATATTATATTGTCAATCGATTTTCGGGTAAGTAAAACATTGTGGGGAAACCTACATGTCTAAACAGAAAAAATAAACTCAAGGGTGTATGAAGTCAATCAATTCGCCTTTGGCCAGCGCATGTACTGTGGCCAAAAATACTTCTCGTTGCGAGAGGAGATCCGTGTCCAGCAACGGACAATAAAGGGTTGTGATGATGACAAAAAAAATTATAACAAGGTAATGTAAAATAAGGACATCCTTTTCTTAGTCTTTTCTGTATGTTTATGTTTATCCTTATTTTTATGACGCTAGTTAAAGCGCGACTTCGTACAAATAATTTATCGATTACCGTGATACAGTGCAACTGGGGTCAAGGACAACCCGGAAGGCCAGGCGTCCCCAGATGAAGTATATAGATACAATTATACTCGAAACATTTACTTATGTTCAATTATGTTTTATTTATTTTATACTCGCTTTGGTCACACCTCCGCTTTTCAACTGACTTGCCTTTTTAAAAAAGAAAGTTACAAAATATATGCCTATGCCACAAAATAAAATATAATAAAATACCTATGTATTTATTTATTTTTTGTCGTTGTGTCGTCGACGATGTTGAAACGACTAAAAAAAAATATTGCCTCGATGCGTACGAGTACTCGTATGAATCGAGGCAATATTTTTTAGTGGCCATGAAAAACAAATGGCTACATGAGAGATGGACATCCACGAAACATGTCGTCAAATTTTCAATGATAATATTGATTAGAAAAGGACGCAGCCTCCGTGCATCCTAGATTTAGACGCACCTACGCGTGTAGTACCAAAATTATTTAAACATGTTTTCAGCAATGCATGCTTATTTATCCGTAACAAAACCTATTTTGAATATTTTCAAAATAACGTTCTACGAGATAAGTTAGAAAGCAACCGGTGTTTGTCCAATGCTAGCTTTTGCGCGCGGCTTCGCATGCAGCCCGATTTTATTTTAAAAATATTCCATTGCCACGGTTGTGACATACTTGCCTAGCTTCTTCCACTTTCATAACTCTCCTCATACAAACACACCGATTTCGGAGACTATTAAAACAACAGTGAAAACATTTAATTTCGTGCAACAATTATTTAGTTAGTTTTAGTTTAGCAACCGCGTTTAAAATAAGTTTTGGCGTGATGCGCATACAAACATACAGAGAAAAAATCTAATTTTTTTTTGGCTTCTTTAGCTTTTATAAAGACTCCCTCTCATTCATTTACAAATATCTTCAGAGTACAGACATCATCCAGTTACATTTTGTTATACAGGTAGATAAAATCTTATTATGGTCGCATTCTTTAGGAGCCGACAACCATGCCTCTCCAAACCGAAACACAAAAATTGCTTCACGGAGGATTATGTGGGTGGCGGTAGTACCTCCCCCGTGGAACTAAACGAGTTTTACCACCTGGTCTTACACATCTAAACTCACACAGCATTTAGACAGAAGTTTCATCAAAGTTGAACCAACCCAACCAACTTGACCAGCGCACAGTGTGGCGAAACCCATATTAGCCTGATTTATCAAAAGATAAATTACAACTTACTTATCTTATCCGAAAAACTATAAGAACTGAAAAGTCGGGCAAAAACATCAGAATATTAAATAATACTTATTCAAATCGTGACCATGTTGCGGACGCGAGCAAAAACGGCGGCAAGAACTAGTACAAAAACTGCTCTCAAGTTTAGTACAAACGAACCTGAAATTGGGTAACACTGGCCGAGTTAATTGTATACAGTTAAAATTAAAACCGATTTCGAATATCAAATATTTTGACAGATTTAGAGATGGGCCTTTTGCTTAATAGGGGATAAGTAGCAGTGGTTAGCTTAAAAGCCAGCTTCTCATGCTAGGGCCCAGAGTTTTTTTTTTATGGTTTAAGGGAAGCAAATACTCCACCTGACGGTAAGTGGTCACTGCCGCCCAACGATGGAATCATACCTGAATATAATCACAGATGCTTGCTTCACGGAGGATTATGAGGGTAGCGGTGGTACCTAAAGTTAAAAACCTAAGCGCAAGGTTTTCGAAAATTACGTGCGTGTTAAAATTTAACCATCACTTGCTTTTCTGTGATGGAAACATTACGAGGAAACTGTAAGAATGTGGAAATAGACCCGTGACGTGACCAGCCATGCGACAATAATGGGTTGTGATGATGACGAACATGACAGATGAAGTAAAGCCATAACCATCACACAAAATAATTTATTTTATTTTTGGAATGACTAACATTATTTCAAGAATCAATACATTTGTTGGGGAAGTTATTTATATAAACTGGATTTAGATTTTCCCGGTCATTTTACCGCATATGAACAAGATATGTAATGAACTTCCTCCTAAGATATTCCCGGAACGCTGTGACGTGGGGAGAACCCCACCACATACATATGTAAAAACAAAAAACTGCAAAAAAGGCAATTATGCAAGCTGTTAACAGGTATTTCTACTTGTGTAGCAATTCTTTATAAGTGGTCATGAGTTGTTTTAATTATTTTGGTACAGTCCATAGCTCATCTGGATTATCAGGTTTATTATTTTATTTTTTAACTGACTTCAAAAAAGAAGGTTTCTCAATACTACCGTTATATATATATATATGTTTTTTTATGTGTGTTCGCGGATAACTTCATATTTTATGAACCGATTTTAATTTTTCTATTTGGTGTAAAGGAGATATT
>DWNR01005229.1:0-10307 GCA_018250455.1 Polygonus leo
GAAAGCCATGTTCTGATGATGCAGGGGTACTGCCTGTCAAAACTGTAACTCTGTGGCATTTGCCACTTTTAAAGTAGCGTTGCGAATACTAAGCAGGAACCACATGACAAGTTTCAAGTCACAACTCCTCAGTTTTGAGCATCTGATTATGAAGGTATATTTGTTGTTGGCAAGAAGTTAAAATTATACACTATCAATAGATCTACCACTAAAAATAGACAAATAAAAATTTTTAAACAAAAATAAAACCGACTTCAACGTGCACTAAAAAGTATAAAATAATTTAAAATTTTGATGTCGGTGCCAAATGCAGTCGGCATCTCCATTCTCTTCATATACCACTTGCACATACGGACATATTAATAAGTATAAGACGAGTTTTCAAAAACGGGTATCAATTAATTTATTTTTCTGTATGTATATCAAACTGCCTATTGACATTGACATCTATTTAAAGTAAGTGTAGATAAGATTACGTTCCAAATAAGGTCAATGTCGTTAATTTATAACATACAAATAAATCGTCCCGAAATTTAAATTTTGTTATTTTACGCAAACTCCTCTCAGACTACATGGATTCGGATAACCTTACAGAAGAATGCTTCCTTCTAACAGTAGTTTGTAATTTTATATATTGTAGCATAACAGAATAATTGATTTTGAACAATAAAAAAGTTTTAAAAATTAAAAAACGCAAAATGTATATTTGTCTTGAGAAACAAATCCTTATTGACTTAGGGAAATTATAAAAAAATACTAAAATCGGGCCCTGCGTTTTTTTAATAATTTCAAGAATTCCACCTTCCACCACGTGATTTAGGATCTAATGAGACTTCATAATGTAATCAGCTTTAAGACCTTTTTTAATCTTTAATCATTGTAAGGTAGCAAACGAGCATACAGTCCACCTGACATTATCCCCGAGTACGATTAAATCGTACTTGAGGTTGACCATAGATGCGTTGCTACCCTTGAGGTATAAGATCCTCTCCAAACAGAAACACAATAAATTGCTTTACGGAGGATTATGAGGGTGGCGGTGGTAACTCCCCAGTCGAACTACACGAGTTCTACCACCTGGCGAAACCTTATTAGTAAAAAACCTTATTCGTTAAAAGCAAATAAAAGTACATAAATATAAATGTTTTTATTGTCTCATTAATTGTTCATTATTTATTCATTTCAGAATGCGATTGAACGCACGCCGGTTGTCCAAAATTTGGCAAGACAGGCAGTCCAGTCCATTGGAGACAGCTGTGTACTGGGTAGAAAGGGTCATTAGATGGGGTCCTGCCGCGCCCTTACACAGCTCAGCAAGAGACCTGCCATTCTATCAATACGCTCTCCTAGATGTCATTGGTACCATAGCTGCAATAGTTTTAGTTTTTGTTGCTACAATTTGGTTAGTTCTATCGCGAATCTCTAGAATTTTTGTTAGAAGTGGCAAAGAAAAGATGCATTGATTTATGTATTGAAAAATAAATAAGTGTCTATGGCACTGTGTAGATAATTAATTTGTACCCGTAATGTGACAAACTTTTTGTTATTAGTTTTAGTATTAGACAAATACCTATTTCAATTGTTTGATTTAATAGTAATTTTATTATTTAATATTTATCTCCTTAATTAATATTTTATTTTGTATGTAGTGTTCGCATTCCGACAAAAATCGTGATAGCACGTCAGGGTAGTTAAAATAATTATTGTTATATTGTTAGATAAATATATATTGTATAAAAATGGTTCTGGGTTCAGAGTTTGTCATTTAGTATTAAAGTTGTAAGTTAGGATAATAACTAAGACATGTCCTAGATAGGTCATGTAATCAATGCCAAATTAATAAATATAGGTACGATATTACAGATTAAAATATAATTAGTTAAGGGCTCGTTTATGGAGACGCGGAAGGTAGACACCTAATGCAATATGAATATGCATTGAAGACTGAAAACGGTTTCCATTCGTACCAAAATCTACTTACGCAGTCAGTCAGAGTGACGTCTGGTAGAAGTGATAAAAACTGGTACCGAATTATTTTCACGAAGACAGCTATAAAGATAGACACATCTTAACACACGTTTGCGCCATACATTTGGCACCCTAATCAACCGTGATGGAATACAAGTATAGGTAAAATATATTATGTATCTTGTATCATAGGATTGTATCATAGAACACACTGCATCTCCAAAAATGAGCCCTGTCCTATTTATACGTTTGACAATACAGAAATCAGTAAATGTCATGTAAAGATTGTATGTAAGTCCTGTGTTATATTTTGGTTGTGAATAGTTTTGAAATATTTATATGGTTATAAAAAACCTTGACGGCACATAACAGATACGGAAGAATACCTAAATTCCGGCCCTTTTCTCTGAAATGATACGAAACTCAAGTACGCAATATATTTTTACCGTCATAATTAATTGACCTATTAGAGTTAGTTTAACTTGACGTGCTGAAAGACGCTTAAAGCCATTTCCAGACCATTGCCCAGTAGTGGGATGTAACGATAATTACGAGGTATCCCACTTTTCTAACTGGAATTAAAATAGTTCTATGAAAGTTTTCATGACGCAATGGTAGGTATATCGAAATTGTTGCCCTTTGTATATTTAAAACTGTCTATTGATATTGAAATCTATTAAATATATCGCTTAATGACGCATTTGTATATCAAAATTGTGGCCCTTAATTATTATTTAGGCCTAAAATACTGAAATACGGTTAAAATACGTACGGTTGTTAAACGTAATTTAATGCAGTATTCATATGTATATTCGCAAAGTCAGCTTTGTAGGTATGCTAGTACAAAACTGTCGTTAAATGTTGCTTACGAAATAAATATTTTTAAATTATATCTACCATATTAATATTATTGACTAATTAAAAAACTAACTACGCCTTGACATTAATTTAATAATAAACTTTGTCTCAAAAAACCTTTATGCCTGTTTGTGGTGCTGTAAATTATTGTTATATTTCAGTAATAAAATACTTCAATATCAATGTGTTGTCTTTTTTCTTTTGTTTTTATATTATAATATAATAACAATAATACCTTATTGTCCATGACAAATGGTTTATCCTTTGATCGTCATTTACAAACGTTGTTTTGAGTAAAACAAACTTTAGATGCATTCCAATTGTAAGATTATTATTATATACCTATTATGCCTTTTATTTATACTCTTTAGTCTTTATAACAAAACTAATAATTAATTACGATAAAGAATGGCCTAAATATTAACACGGTTTAGGCCGCTCTGGTTTTGTAGATTAGCATCTCAAAATAAACTTCAGGAAAATTTTAAATTTGCGGCATCCGCGGATCCGCGTTTTGGAGGTGCGGGAACTGGTAGGGTATGGAAGGAGGGGCGCGGGAATACATGATCACGTTTTGCGGGATATTCATTCCTACCACTCTTACTCTAGCAGCCTGATTTGTCGATATTAGAAAGCACATAATTACGAAAACCTTTATGTTATATTTTCTATTAACGTAAACATGACGCAAACCTTACACCTTAAACTAACACATTGTATACATTATACTACTAACGCCATCTATTGTGAACTTAGAAAAAAGGATTAGGTTTATCTAGACTATTTTTTACTTCTTTCCTATTTTAGCATATAAAGTTAAGTTAAAACAACCACAGAATTTATACATTGTAAAAAATCACCTCTGAATACCTACTATGGTTCAAGGAAAGGAGCCCTGTGAAAGACAAACGGACGAAGTCTTGGTAATCGGGTCGCCACCCTCATGATCCTCCGCAAAGCAATTATTGTGTTTCGGTTAGGAGAGGCGTGGTTGCCGGCTACACTTATACACGAGGCGAAAATCTTAGTCCTCAGGGGTAGCAACGCATCTGTGATCAAACTTAGCGATGATTTAATTGTACTTGGGGATGATTCCTGATGTCCATGGGCGGCAGTGACCAATTACCAACAAGTGGACTGCATGCTCGTTTGCTATCTTTATACGATTAAAAAAAAGGTAAAGGTCATCTTGATACGCTTACCTAATATACGCTACCTAGAATAATTGACACGCAGCCGAAAATAACTTTAGTGAAGAGATTTGGATGTGACATACAAATATTGTATACCTTCGATTAACTTATGTAGAAATTAATTTTTATCCCAGATTTCTCTGGGACAAAGTCCACTCCCTGTAGCAGTACCCATAGTACGTACAGATTCCACCAACTTCCAAAGTCCACTTTAACGAAATTGCGTACAGAAGCAATAGAAAAACTGAAGATAAGAGGATTCAGGCTTCATTAATTAATATAAATCAAACCTCAGATAATGTAGAAGCTAATACTTAAACACTTTTATTTTATAACAAGTCCCAGAAAACAATATAACAGCATGGTATAAACTCAAATGTACATAGAACAGACATAATATATATTAATTTGTTGTTATGCTTTGTCATAAACGTAAATATTACAATACGATTCTATAGGTATTATAAGTGCCTACATTATATAGGGTCCCAAAAAGTAGTACCAAAAAAGTTGTTTTATAGTCCTTGAATACTTTAATTTCCAAATTTTAATTCACTCATAGAGAATTATTGGGATACCCGTATATGAATAATAATATTTACAAGCTGTTTAATTTCAGTAAGATCTAAGCTTGCATTACAAATGTGCATAGTTGGATGAATTGATAATCAATTTTTATGTCCTATTACTATTAATATAAAAAACAGAAGCTATAAATATGAATTAGCATCCCTTGTTCTACAGTACTAGGGGTTCAGATAAAAAGAGCAACATTTCAGATTTTGTTTGACCAGATCCAAGCGTACTCATTAATACATTATATGATAAATATTAGCTGGTCCATACAAACTCATACAAGTTCTGTACTACACAAGCAAATCAGTTTCAAGTTTCTTTATTTTTATTGGTAATATTTTAACCATCTCATGACACAAACTATACTCCTCCTTCATCAAAATTGCTGCATCATTATCATTTTTGCAAATATTAACCACTGCTTCGTATGCATCAAAGCTTTTCCTCGCGTAACTCAGTTGAGCTGCTTTATCCAAGTTGATTCTCTTCATACTATTCCTTCCTATGTAAGCATATGCACTTATGACTGGCCTTATAAGATCAAACTCAAGTTTCAGAGGCATCTTCCCATTTTTATCCTTGACTGAGTCCAAAAAGTGGTCGAAGTTCTCCACACTCTTCTCACAGAGAAGATTGATTTTGTTCAACAGATGTGGGTTTGGTTTCTCTGTTGTTTTGTTAAGTTTGTCCAACTTAATGTTCAGGATATCAGAGTAAACCTCTCCCAACTCATACCACAACTGTCTACAATACTGCAAGTAATATGTAGGATTGACTTCCTTTAAAAGATCTTCTAACATATCCACTCGTCTCTTATGCATCTTTGCTCGTCTTTCATCATCTTCTTCAAAGAAAGCAAGATATGAATAAGACTGGGAACTGTCTTGTACTAATTCAATATAGTCTGATGCTAATGTTTCCAGTTTATAATACTCTTTTGCTTTATTCAACCAACTTTGGCAGCTTAAGAACACCACCCTGGCATCTTGGTATGTGAGCAAGAACTTATCACCAATCTTATTTTCGAATTTTGTGACATCTAAGTCAGGAAATATTAAGTTCTTTATGTCCCCTCCACAAATGTTTTCATTGTCTTCTAACTCCAAATTAGACATATCTGAAATCATATTTTTAAACATAAAAATTAATATGATCACAAAAATAACTTAATTTAATAGATCAGATTATGTAGACAAGACAAATCCTAATTTATCTGCATGTGGTAGTGATATTTATTCACTGATTGTCCTAACACTTTCTAACATTGATAACAGTTGACGAACAAATTGTAATCAATGTTAGAAAAGTGAAATGTAAAAAGTTCCACAAGCAGCTGGCAAAACCCAAGTAGTATGACTGGAGAGGTACCACCTCCACCCCCATAATCCTGATGAAGCAATTATTGTGCTTCAGTTATTGAAGGGTTTTTCCAGCCATGCTTACAAACAAGAGAAACATCTTAATCCTTAGTGGTAGCAACACATCTGTAGTCATCCCCAGATACACTTGCACAATCATGCTTGTGGTTGGTAAATAATGTCCATAGACAGTAGTCAAAACATCATGTCAAATGGACTGCATGATTATTTAATACCTTAGTATTATAAATAAGCACTCAGGAAACTAGCAATACACAGCATCCTCTTGGGAGTGATTACATATTAATTTGATATAACTTGTATTGCCTGACCAGGATGGGTAGACCATCTTATTTCTCCATATAGTAATATTTGTTTTAATAGGAGAGGTATGATTTCCAGATATATTTAAACAAGAAAACTATAAAATTATTCTATTCTTTTCAAGAAGGGCATCTCAGTCCTGAAAGGTTGTACCTCAGATTTGAGAATCAATCTTAATTAGAACTGCTTAAAGACTCCCATAAACAGCAGTGACTTTATAATCAGTATTATCAGTAGATTGCAACTAATTTGCATACACTTAAACCTACTATCTATTTTTTTATTTTATTTTCTACTCCAATGTATCAATGTTTTGTGGTGTACATACAACAAAGAGTTTATCTATCCATCTATCTACCTGTAATTGCATCACTTAATTTCTCAGCATCATTCATAAGCCTGGCCTTTGATGCAGTCATTAATAACAAACAGTACTTGGCCCAGCATCTAGCAACATCTGCAGATCTATGCTTTAAGGTTTCCTTCTTTGCCAAATATGCTTCATCTTCACTCTCCGACTCAAGTAGACTAGTTTCGTACTGCTCAAGTATTGTTGATGCAGCTGCTAAATGGTGTCTAGACTGAAAGAAGCCATTTTGTTCTGCAAAAAACTGGGAAAGTGTAGCAGAGTTTAACGCCCAATCAATTGGTTCATAATCTGAGTATTGCAACTGTCGTCTTAGTGTCACGTGACAGTATATTGCAGACTTTAGATTTTCCTTTAGGGACCCGTATACTTGAGCTAAATAGTACAAAGTAAGTGTATGAGCTTTTTCAAGCACCATGAAGTCGCCAGCAACGTTATCACTGTTGTTAAAAATCTGCTCGATTGGCAGCGGCATTTGTAGTGTGCATTTGAATGACTCATACAGGCCTTTGGCGTTAAGAAGGTGCATCTTGGCCTTCTCAGGTTCATCTCTATTGGACCACAGGATGCCGAGGTTATTGTAAACATTGATGAGTGTATTCACTATTTCGGGTTTGTATGCATTGGGCACGAGCAGGTCGACTGCCTCCATCAGTACTTTTTCGCTCGATGTCAACTCCTCAGTGTCCATATCAATAACGCCAATGTTCATTAACACAGCTCCTAACATGGCGTCGAGTTTCAACTTATCCAAGTTCGCTTCAGAGCCAAGATTCACGAGAGATTCACGCATGTTGGTCAGAATACTTTTCGCTTTGTATTTGGATAAGTATGGCTCATTTTCCGGATCATTCTTGCTTTCCTCGTCGAGAAGCTTGCGCACTTTCCCATAATTCTCCTTAAAATCGTTGAGAATTTCCTTCTCAGTCATATCTGCGGTCACATTCATATTGTGAATACTAGTAGGCACACCAATATATTTACCAAAACAGAGGCTTCTTTTGTAAGCTTCCTTTGTCTTTTAGCAAACTTGTAGTACTAAACTCTAATGTCAAACATCAAATATGTTAGCGAATCCTCTAATTTATTTGTTATATTGAAGCTGAAAATATTGTTTTCATTTTCAGCTAGGATTTTGACTTCAAAATGTAAACTTTTGTCAGTTGTCAATTGTCATTTGCGAATTTTCTTACTTTACTTCACTTGTCCTTGGTCAGTGGTCACTACAATTAAATTTATACTGCCATTATTGAATTTTATACAAACTTGTAATATAGGAAATAATAATTGCATAATTAAGAAACCTAAAAACTAGTACTCTTTTTTGGACAAAGTACCGATAGCCATCGCCTTTAGACTTGGCACAAATTTGGATCCGAAGACTCGATTATTGTTCCTATACCTACCTAAATCCAATAGCTGAGCCCCTTACTATACTTATTTTAGCTTTATCTTCCTTGTCATAGGTATAGTGGGGAACAATCGCAAAAGGCCTGACGATTGAATAGGCGATGCCTGATAAAATGCTCAATGATATAATATACCTACAATACAAAGGAAGCTACTTATGTTAGGTTAGGTACCCTATGGTTATTGCTTGCCCTTATAATTATTTACTCCAGCGTTGTTAGCATCATGGTCAGCATTCGTAATAATTAGGAAAGACCACATACTTCTGCTATTAAACCGTGTGTTCTATATAGTGTCATTATAAATCATCCCAAGAGGATTCTACAGTTCATGTTGATCATAGGCCTTAAGGATCAAATCTATATCAAGGTATTATAAGGCTCATCTGCAATAGATCAACAGTAGTTGCAGTGGTCCTAGGCGTACGTCCAGTCCACTACTTATGTCCTAATATTCTAAATGAAAAATTATGTGTCCTAATGTTTGGTACAGACTTAACAAATGACCTGACAATATATACTTGGCGCCAAGCCAAATAAGTGTACTCTTTAGATTGAAATAGCCAAGCCGTTAACGAAGTCATCAATATTTCAGTTCAGATAAGTAATGTTGCCAGACTTTTAAACACTCTAAAGTCTTTTATGAATATTTAGTTTACTGTGGATATTTGTATTATTTTTTAAATAATCTTTAAAGTAGGTCATATAATAATTTTGTTATGCTCCTCAGTGATTCATGTTATACTTATGTAAAACTAGTATAAAGTTAAATACAGTATAAAGCATACTAGCATCATTATGAATTATTATGTATGTCGTGGAAGAAGTATTTCCGGTGGCGCCATCTGCGATAACACCTGCAATTACGCATCGGAAACGCAAGCGCGCCCCACCGCTTGGATACGGTCGGCAGGTAGAAGGTGCTCGGTATAAAATGCGGCGCGATCGGGCGGAGCGGACTCACTCTCGTTCGGACGGTCGCAGCGGGCAAACCTTTAGTATCTGGAACGTATCTGTTTCCGAATAAATTGAAGTGATTAAGTGCATTGTATTTTCTTTCGGTTCGAGTATCCACAGTGCCCACGGAATCCTCATCATGTCGGACGGAGATGAAAGCCTGGCATATCGCACCTCCGCCAATCATGTTGCGACATCAGAATTGGGATCACCTCGGGCCGAAGAAAATCCTGAAAATACTGCGTCGACATCACGTCATGACGAAAACATGATTCGAAGGTTGCTGGAGGCTCAGAATCAGAGCATGATGTCACTAATCGAAGCTATTAGGAGTCCAGCAACTACCAAGCATGTTTCGCTACCAGAGTTCAACCCAGACAAGCCAGAAGCGGATGCACGTGCCTGGTGTAACACTGCGGATTTATGCCTGTCGGAAAATCCATTACATGGAAGTATGCTAATCATGACCCTGAGTAAAGCCCTTAGAGGAAGTGCATCACGTTGGCTTGCCCAGGTGTCATTTGCGGGCATGACATGGCCTGACTTTAAGAGTCTGTTTTTATCCCGGTACGACTGTATGGATACATCGGCTGCTACCCTCATCAAAATAACAAGCAGCAAGCCAACAGAAGGCGAATGTTACGCGGCATTTGCTGCTCGTTTGATGTCTACGTTAACATCCCGCTGGCAAAACATGTCCACCGAGCAGATAGCCATATCCACTGTGTTAGCGCATATGGCACAGTTTGATGGACGTATCCAAAGGCTGGCGTTCACATCTGAAATCGAGAACAGAAGCAAGCTGCTATGTGAACTGCAAGCGTTCTCATTCATGAAGAGGAAGCTCCATATTGCCAACTCAGGTGAAGCAGGTCCGGAGACCAAGAAGTTGAAGTTCAATGTTGAAAAGGCACTAAAATGTCACAACTGCGGCAAATTGGGACATCGAGCTTCTGAATGCCGTGCACTGATATCGTCATCCAAGACATCGAAAAATACCAATGCAGCGTCAAGTTCTTGGGGACCAAAGCCTCGTGCGGACATCGTCTGCTTCCGGTGTGGCACTACCGGACATTTTGCTTCGAAGTGCCCACGAAGCAACGGCGACGGCATCGGCACGGCGGGGGGCCCAAGTGGTTCCGATACAGTGTCAGCGGCAGGAGATCGCAAAGAGAGAAGAGTTGAAGTGTGCTACAGCAACCCCAACGGGGTACTGCTGAACTCTGGTGAGTCATTTCCATTTTATTTTGATTCTGGTGCCGAGTGCTCTCTGATCAAAGAACTTGTTGCGAACAAG
>DWNR01005230.1:0-10307 GCA_018250455.1 Polygonus leo
GAGGATAGCGTACCGATTGTTCGCTAGTGGCAATGTCTAGTTGGCTTAGGAGGAATATAAGTTAAATAATTGTCATCCCTTGAAGAAAGATGCCCTAAGTATCGATTAAACGGTTTGTCATAATTGCACCATGAACAAGTAAAACTTGGAAAACTGAACTGAACTTCCACGAAGTATTTAATTTTATTCTACTTTTATTGTAGACGGTACCGATTATTTTCCGTCTGCATTAAAGCAATGGATATGATTACGAGAATCTTTTTCTTCGATGTACTTCCAAATATTTTATTTGTGGAACAATTATTTCTATTTACGGAGATTACTGGGGAAGACCGTTTAGGTTAACTCCACGAATTCTACCACCTGGCAAAATAATAATGATTTTCTTATTTTAATTAAATTAAAGTCGAGATCACGATCTGCTTTTAGTTGTCTTTATATAAATTTGAATTTCATTATAATATAATATAAGGTCATTATAAAATAAGGTTCTCCGGATCTTGGCAGGTTTTTACTGAAAAGCTATTTTGTTTTTGGGAAAAAGTTTATAGTTTTTAGATTTTTAAAGTTATACGTATACGTGTATATACTATAGGTAAGTAATTTTACCGACAAAATCACCCAAGAAGGGAAAAAATACTCTTTAATTATTTTAAATAATAGTGTATAAACAAGAAATCAACTTCGTTTAAAACATATTAAAATAACGTTAAAATATTTATATTCGGATAATATTTAAATACTATGTTACACGTTACAATTATTTTAAATTATTAAAAAAATATTAAATTATTAATTATTAAATTATTAAAAAAATTACACGTTGTTTATTTAACGATATTTTGACCATATTACTCAGAGATTATTAAGTTTTTTTTAATCTTCGGTTCCTTATGGTGGATTCTATTGAACCAACTAGCCTCGTCCCATATTACTGTTCGATATGCGGCCTTGTGCCATAAATGAAATCATAAAACACTGCCACAACCACAAACAAATGGATTATTTATGAATAATATGTACGCTGACCACAATTAATTTAGGATTACAGTAAAGTATAATGACGTTAATTTGCATTAAATTTGACGTTTAATTAGCATTTATTTTTGTTTATCCAATTTATAATATTACTAGCTGTGCCCGCGGCTCCGCCCGCTACCCCTCCTTTTAGGGGTTGAATTTTATGGCCTCAAACACGGCCGGGGATCGTCTCGACAGATTAGTCAAGTTGGCATCAAAATCCGTTAAGCCGTTTTTACGTGATGCGCGGTCAAATAAACAGACAAACAGATAAACAGATCAACAGACAAAGAGATAAACAGACAATAATTCTAAAAACTGTTGGACGTGTTCTGTTATCGATATTAAGTATCCCCAGCTAACTTTTTTTGAATATATTCAAAGTACAGACTTTCGGCCCTCTTTAGCTTTATTATATGTATAGATAACCTGGCTTGTACACGCGACTTCAATTGCGTTGATTTTAAAATTGTTTTAAAAGAGTTTTTTTTATTTATCGTATAAAGGTAACAAACGAGCAAGCAGTAACCTAATGGTAAGTGTTCACTGCCGCCGATATCTGAGGTTGAACAGATACATTTATACCCTTGAGGACTGCTCAAGTCTCGTGTGTAAATTTAGCCAAAGGTAACATAGCCAAAACGGTAACAAATATCTGAGTGTGCCACTCGAAGTCTTTATACAGCTTCTTTTTTGTACGTAACAAAAGTAGCAAAGATCATGCAGTTGATTTTATTGTAAATGGCCACTGACCGTTTAATCGATAATTGAGACTGACAGACAAACAGACAGTGGAGTCTTATTGGCACGGAACCCTAAGAAGTGGTAAAAGGTGTGACGTCACAAATACATGGGTACGGACCCCTAATAAGGTGTGACGTCACAAATACATCGCACCTACGATAAAAAACGTCTAATTATTCACGACGTATTAAAACTCCATTAATTACAACCCTCGAGGCTTGTCCTCAGTATCATTGATCTTAAATAAGTGTGAATTATTCATAAATGTTTTTGTAATTACTCAAGATTATCACCGCCCTCTGATATCATTGCGTGACATATTAGCGCTTGCGATTGCGATAAAACCTTTTGTGTCGTGGAAATGTTTGTTACAAACGAAAATACTATTGCTTATTATATAAATGGTGCTTTAATTATGTTACTACGTATAGGGGAAACCTAGTTTGCTTATGGTTTAAGCTGCGATAACGTTTAGCGAATTAACTAGTTTGCCAATTCACTTTTTGCTTGTAAAGTAGCCGTGTGTTATCATAGTTGTTAATACATTTACTGCGAGTATTCCGTCATTCAGTTCTTTCTCTTTCGTGCATGCAGCACTTGATGGTAAATGGTCATTGTCGCCGTGGAAAGATGTGTGTCATCGACTAAGTTTAATCTACATTTATACAATCATACACAACATGTTTTCCTCACGATTTGCGCCCTTGCCATATCCTGCCGCCCATGGACATGAGTAATCGTCCCTAAGTACAATGTTAAAGTATTGTACCTAAGTTTGATCAGAGATGCGTTGCTACCCCTTAGGACTAAGACGCTCGCCTCGTATATAAGTGTAGCCGGTAACCGCGCCTCTCCAAGCCGAAACACAATAATTGCTTCACGGAAGATAATAAGGGTGGCGGTAGTACCTCCCTGGTAAACACCTGGTAAACAAGTAACAATAATTTCCTAATACTTATGCAAGCTACACTACGAATAAATCAGATATTTATGATCTCCGACCCCCAACGTGATGAACATTCATAGTTCATCCCAATACTGGACACGAATCATCATGAAATGATGAAATACACATTGTCAAGGGTATACAAAAAGACGTAAGCTACATTTTATTCAGAAAAAATATTAGTATTATAAGGATTGAAAATGTTAACTTGTCAATCTTAACTTTAACTTATAATAAATGCGAATGTGATTTTGTTTGGTATCCCCTTTCGCCTTAATCACTCTACGAATCAACAATACATACAACAGGGGTACGGACAATTCCAATGAGTGAGTTTTGTCCTAAAGAAAGTAAAAATGTATATACATTCGAAATACGTTACGAAATTGTTGGATACTGTGGGAAAAAGCTAGATGAAAATTATGCATATAACTTACATAAATAACATTTTATTGTTATAAGTATGCTTGCTTTTACTGCACTATTGTTTATGAAGTATTTTTAAGTTCCGACTTCAATTTTAAACCCTTACTTTGTAATATTTCCTGGAAGCTGGCTATTTACTTTACTCTTAAAGAGATGACAATTAAGCGGGTCATAGTCGACATTTCACTAAAATTACTCCAGTACTCGTTTATGAAGTAAATTAAAGGAAAACACTTGAATTTTCACCAGAAGCTTGGTTACAATTTTGAGCAAAATAAACTGCAGCCTTTGAACATGATGACCGAACAAATGTTTAGGCGATCAACATTGAGGTAATCAATCATTTGAGTTTGCTCTTCATTAATGGGCTTAGAATCAAATTTATTGCTGCGTTTGTCTTTGGCGATATAATTTTTCATTTAGCTATATTGATTTTCGTTTCATGTTCTCAATTTTATTTCAATCTTTGGTATAAAATATGTTCGTGTTTTTTTTTAATTGTTCTGGTCGTTTTGGTTTTGACTGATCCTATTTAAAAAGAAATCTTCAGGTTTAAAATGAAAATCAATTTAGATAGGTATTATATTAAACAAAGCGTAATGCTGACATATGTATTTCTCGTAAAGAGAACTTTTCGGTTTTACTTTTCTTTTTGACTACATAAATTTCACAGAAAATAGCTATTTATTTTTGAAGGTACGATTTCTTAAAAACATGTTTTTTAATACTAGTGTTAAAAAATAATTATTATTTACACTTATTGAGATTCATAACTCTAGCAAACAATCTATGTTCGTTAGCGAATTTTTAATTGAGCTGAAGTTTTCACTCAATTTTCCACTTTCAAAAATACCGTTCTACAAGTGTTAATAGAGCGGGTAGTTGAATAATGAAAAAAATCCACAAACTAAGAAAGTTAGGCGGGAACCCCGTTTTAAATTCGCCCGTACAATATTTCTATCCTTTGATTCGTATTATGATCGATTGCCACGACCCAATTTCCGTGGCGTCGAACGGAATGAAAAAATAACAGCAAACTAATTGGAACACTCCTGGTTGAGGAGCTTATATCACTAATAGAATCTAAGCTAAGAAAAAGAGTGCAGCTAATATCTTCAGCATAGAAGATAACAATCATAAACCGTATCAAAATATAAATGATACACTACTGATATTTGTAGATCTTCAATATCTTAAAGATCTTCAACATGATTATTAAAATCTCAATAATATTTATTAAAATCAATTGCCTAAACTTTACAAGCAACACTTTTTTTATATCAGACCTTATAGTTTACATTACCTGAGTTTTGCTAAACACATATTTCACCTCTTCCTTATTTGGATTATAGACCGTGTGCGTATAGACACCATTAGGGTGTCTGATATTTCAAATACATTTCAATTTATTGATCAGTTATCAGTATTATCTTATTTGTAGCTAATATTTCATAGGGTGATGGTGAAACAAGTCGATACGCCCTTTTCACTCGTTTTCAAATTATCGAGCCTAATTTAAACGGTTTGCTTCAGAAATTCTGGTTGCACTTGTTAGAAATTTTGAGCAAACCCGCGGATATCGGAATTATTGAATTTCTGCTCGGTGCCTCAAGTGTATTTTGTTGATACTGCCATTGAAACGACGAAGAGGAAATTGTTTCTTTATCTGCCACTTAGACTAACTTCATTTTAAAGGGTTGTGATAATTAGTGTAAAATCTAACGTAGTTCTTCTAATTAGTACACCACTCCACATTTTAATTCTATAACGGTAAACTACGCTAACCAATTAATATGAATGTTTTTTAGGCAAACAAAATAAATACACCCGAATTTTCTAAGCGATATGTAAATAATTTTATATGTGAATTTAACATTTCATTTTACCCTCTTATCACAGTTATAGTCATCACGTCAACAATAGTCCAAGTTTCCTGAAAGGAAATAATTAGGAATTTTATTTACAATAAGTTATCAACAATACGCTAGCTTATTATTTGATAACATGAACGCAACTTTTCCATTTTCAGATTAAGAAACAAAGAAACATTGAACGAGCGTGCGCTAAACGTATTCTGAAGGCAAAGGAAATTAAAAACTATCTTGCAGAGCCATAAAACCTAAACTAAGGAGGTCGGATAAAATACGTTGCCCATTTATTATAATGCTGTTATCAAAAAGTCGACGTTTGACTGAGATTGCGTACGGACCGCTCGCGAGACCTTATAAGATTTAGTCGGAAAATAAATTAGGTACGACGGAAAACTTTTCGGTAAATAAGAGGGGATATCACAAGAATGAAAACTGAATTCGCAAATTTTGGATACGGCATTTATTTTATTAAATTAGATTTATGTTTTAATAGATTTGTGTCAAGAGTCTCCGAAATCGGCGTATTTGTATGAGGAGAGTTATGAATGTGGAAGAAGCTAGGCAAGTATGTCAGAACTTTGCCATTTGGCACTCGATACTCTCTGCCTACCCCGTTGGGGATTTGGCGTGAAGATGCGTGTGTATGTGTATGTGTGTTTCAGTTTTATAGAGCCGTGTTTGCTGACCATAATTACACTCGAGGCAAACATATTAGTCCTTAGGGGTAGCAATGCATCTGAGGTTGACTTTTGGTAAGATTCAATCGTAATCAGTATTGATTAAAAATGTCCATGGGTGACAGCACCTCTTACCATTAGGTGGACTACATACTCATTAGCAGTCAGGTCCAGTAGCAATTGTTTATACGTATTATTTTGTTTGCTATGAACTGCAAGTGCAAGTGACTCTTGCTGACACTTATACAAGAGGTGACCATCTCGATCAAAATCATTTGGCTAAGTCTGAAATTAAGAGCAATCTGAAACCATCCATATTCATTGTTCGTTCCGTTCAATCATCCTAATCGCCTATTGCATAGAGCTTTGTCTTTGTCACACGGACGGAAATACCACAATACAAATTATGTTTGTAGTGTAGTTCGACTGGGGAGTACCGCTATCCGCATAATCCTCCGTAAAGCAATTATTGTGTTCAGCTTTGTTTGCTGACCATACACGAGCCAAACATATTAGTCCTCAGAGGCAGCAACGCGTTTGTGGTCCCTCTGATAATATTCAATAATATCTAATGTTGATTGCAAATATTTAGCGGTAGTAACCACTTACTATCAAGTGGTTTTATATAATTTTACATAGTCAAAGATACTTGCAATCAAACAATACAAAGTCCTTAATTTCTTATCGTGACGCAAAGATCAAAATACTCGTATATACAAGTCTGACATTTAGAGTATTCTGGATTCGAATTATATTCACCATTCATTCATTCTTTTTGGCATAATTATATCTTTACAGCCCGACACCTAATAAAAATAACTTAATACAGTGTAACACGACTATGAACACACACACACACACACGCACGCACGCACGCACGCACGCACTCACGCACGCACGCACGCACACACACACACACACATACAACCCACAGATATCAATCGGCCGCTAATACTCGTACGCCATTTCCTAGTAGCCTCTGACCAACCTAATTGCTTATTACATGGAGCTTTGTGTACACTACCTTTCAACTGTACAATACAAATTATGTACAATCCAACAATAATAATTATAGGTCCCTATTTACAAACTATGTTTTAATTATACTAGGTAGGTACGATTTTAATTATAACATTTATTATTAGTACGCCCACTTTTATTTTCGCCGCGTAGCTCGGCCAAATCACAAATCACAATTTGCTTATGAACTGTTCATAAGCAAATTGTGGTTTGACCATTAAGACGCTTGCCGGTTCTACTTTTATCAATTTCCGCCACATAGCCATTGTTCATACACAATTTGTGTTTCGGTCTATAATGTGTTTGTGCTTACATTAACACAAAAGTCACCCATCTCAGTCCAAGGTATTTGCCACTAAATCTGACAGTTAAAGCATGCTGGAATCGAATTATAGCGATCATTCGTTTATTCATCAATTTTGACATATAATGTTATTTCAGCCTTAATAACTTAATACAGCGTAACGCGACCTGAATGAACACACACAACCCACATGGCATACAACCCACAGACGCCAATCAACCGCATTGTGCGGCCGCTACCACGCCATTTCCTAGTAGCCTCTGACCAATCTAATTGCTTATTGCACAGAGCTTTGTGTACAATACCATCAAGTATCATCATATAGTTGAATGAAAGCGAAATTTAGACAGACAAAAAATGTCTGTGGCCCTATGCTACAGGTAGGTTAGAAAAAAAAAATACCATCAAGTGTATAGTACCAATTATGCACAATTCAACAATGCACAATTTTTATAATAGATCTGTCTTGAGAAAAGTTTAACTCTACCTACCTCTGAAAATTTCAGTTTGAACCAATATCATGGTTCGCTCTGAGTAGTTGGCGCCGCCATACCTGTTCGCCATGAAGCAGTTGTTAAAGCAAATTTTGTTTCTATTACAAAACTTTGGCTTTAGACGACTTGATTCTGGTTTAGACGACTATTTTACTTTTTGTTGAGTAGCAACGCATTTGTGACTAATATCGAATACGTTCACTATCATGGAGACAATTTCGACGGTTTTCATCCTGTGGATACGTCCTTATATTGTTCATTTCAAAG
This sequence comes from Polygonus leo, assembly GCA_018250455.1. Classification (NCBI taxonomy): domain Eukaryota; kingdom Metazoa; phylum Arthropoda; class Insecta; order Lepidoptera; family Hesperiidae; genus Polygonus; species Polygonus leo. The sequence continues at coordinate 7,770 of DWNR01005230.1, forward strand.
TTCTAACCTATTTTTATATCGTATAAAGGTAGCAAACGAGCATGCAGTCCACCTGATGGTAAGTAGTCACTGCCACCCATAAACATCAGTGATCAGGATTATGATTTGTCAAGTTACTGTATAACACAAAAAGTTGCATGTCTTCAAATTCCCTGTATTTTACATCGAAGGGTATAAGACACCTACACTTAAATCACATTAGGTTTTCATGGCGTGGAATCGTAAATCTAACTAAATTTTAGATGAATGATTTTAGATTTCTGGCTGGTTTTCAAATTTTCTGAGTATGCAGCTGAATCCTTTGAATGTCAAACCGATACGGTGACCGCAGAGCTAGGTCCAGACCTATTCAATTTTAGTTGCAAATTTGTAACTGTATCCGAGAATATACGAATATAAATTGCCAAGTGGTAGAACTCATATAATTCGACGGGGAGCTACCACCGCTCATCGAAATTATTTTATAGAAGTGCTGTGTAAAATTTCATGTTTCTACCTGAAGAAAACCTGCGTCTCGCGAGTATAGAGTTTCTGATTCAATTCCAGATCAGTCTGAATCTGAATAAGTTATTTATCTGATTTAGGCCTGGCTATTCAAAATTCAGTGTGTAAATTGTGCGTGTGTTGGAAAAAAAAACATCTGTTTTAGATATAGACGTTTATTTTTCAGTGCATCAATTGTGTGTGTTTCTAAAACGAGGTTATGAATGTTGATTATGTTGGAAGTGAGAATGCACTCAATTTTAATGATTTTAATTATTGCCTAAGTGTGTATTATAAGTGTCAGTATAAAAAACAGAAACTCTATAAGCACAAATGACGACTGGCAATCGTCAACAGGCGTCAATCAACCGCCATTGTGCACGTCTCGCTAAACACGCCATTCCTAAAGAGCTTCTATTTCTATTCATAAGTGTAAACGAAGAAAGCTTAAATGCTTATATCCTATATATTATGTATGTGTGTTATAAGTATCAATATAAAATACAGCTAATTTAAAGGATATAAGCATTTAAATCTTATATCTTGTTGCTTCACACAGAAACTCCACAAATACACGTGACGACTGGCAATCCACAACAGGCGTCAATCACCCGCTATTGTGCACGTCTCGCTAAACACGCCATTCCCAAAGAGCCTCTATTTATACCTAATTGACTATTGCACGACGTGTACGTAATTGTGTATATCCCTCAATATTATTTAGATAATTCTATGATATTATTCAATTATACAAGAATGTTACTAAATAACACACACACACATCTTCACGCCAAATCCCTAACGGGGTATACAGAGAGTATCGAGTGCCAAACGCTACGGTTCTGGCATAATTTTGCCTAGCTTCTTCCACTTTTATAAGTCTACTCATACAAACACACCGATTTCGGAGACTCTTGACACCTCCTTCAGACAGCACACGATCAATTTGATTATGAAATGTCAGTCTGAAAAAAGTATTGGTGTAAAAATGAGAAAGGGAATGCTCCGGTGGTTCGGACATGTTGAAAGAATGACGGATGAAAGGTTATCAAAACAGATATACAATGCAAATGTGGACGGATGTAGATACCGAGGGAGACCCAGACTGACATTTCATGTTACTAAATAAAAATTTAAAAATTCTGTCTTATCCTTATCGTCATTATTTACGAGAATTCCGGTGTAAATTTTAATGTTTCTGCGTGATGAAATTTCTCAAGGCGCCACGCTTACATGATCACACAGTTAGTCGGAAATCTGAATATGGAATTTTAAATTTCTCCTTTTCGCACCCAGAGTGTGCGTGTATTTATTTTGAGTGTGTCCATTGTTATGACACCATGAATTTATGAATGTTGATTGTGTCATAAGTTAAAACAAAGACAATTTTAATGCCTATATCTTATGTATTGTGTATGTGTTTTATAAGTATCAATATAAAATAAAGCCAAAAGCCGAAGAGCCTCTATTTATATCTAATCTATTACACGACGCATTATTTGACATATGGAGAGTTCTAAGTTTGTTTCCCGGTCAGGGGAACATCTGAATTATGAATTTAAAAGTTCTGTTTTGGGTCTGGGTATTTATATATCTTTTAGATTTTTTTAATATTTTAACCTAGCAATAAGCCAGACGAGCCACCTGACGCTAAGTGTTCACCGTCACTCATGGACATTTCTATGCCTATTGTTATCACATTGAAGAATCCTTTTACGAGGATGGAAGAGTTGAACGCCTGTTAGTATAAAATACAGCAATTTTAAAGCTTATAAATTATTGCGTGTGTGTTATAAGGATCCGTAAAAAACACAGGCAACTTTAGTGTTTATAAGTCTTTTAACTTAATTCGTACAGAATACAGAAATTCCATAAATACACAACCATGACGAATACAAACTACAACAGGCGACAATCAGCCGTCATTGTTCACGTCTCTCTAAACACGCCATTCCCAAAGAGCCTCTATTTATACCTAACTAGCTGACACGCGCAATTTCATTTGCGTCATTTAAGAGACAAACTTCACCCCCGTTTTTCATCCCCTTGGGGGTA
>DWNR01005231.1:0-10307 GCA_018250455.1 Polygonus leo
CTTGGGGATGATTACTGATGTCCATGGGCGGCAGTGACCACTTACCGTCAGGTGGACTGCATGCTCGTTTGCTACCTTTATATCTTTTAGTAGCTACGCTTATACATTGAACAAGCTTAACTGCCGTCAACTGGACGAAACAGGAAATTAACTTTCGTTCTCCCGCGTGACAAGTTTATTAAGAATACCTACTTTTGTTTATTCTTTTTATTTGTTCTTGTTATTGCCTTGGCGTTGGTGGCGCCGGTTTGGGCGAAATTTTTAATTTGCTTTATTAAAGGCCGGTTTACGATTTCGCTTGACCGTTCTCCGTTTTCCAAATTTTGAGTGTTTTTTCCGTCTTTTTTGAGTGCTTATGGTATGGATGTTTTGTTGCAATTATTTTTGCTGTTAGTTTTAAATTGTCGCTTTGAATGAAATTTTAGATGTCTTCTAAATTTCTTTCTAGAAGACTCGATGATAAAATTAAAAATAAAATATGTCACCATGCATTGCATGCATGCTTTTTGTAACTTGACAATGACCTTTTTATATTCTGCTTTAATAAAGTGATTGATGTAAAATTATTCGGATAAATTTTAAAAATTAATATACCTCAAAAATATTTTTTTATGTTTGTCTTTACGATCGTCAATAAATAAAATAAAGATCATCAAAGTTCCATAATATCTTCATTTGTGCACAATTTTCCCGCACTAAAATACCATTGACCATTAAAATATAAGAAACTACCGACAAATTTAATATTCAGCAACTCCTGAAGGTAACATTCTCAGACGCATAAAACTGATTTACTGTCAGTTCGAAGAACACCAGTATTGCGGGTCTCGAATTCCTGGTAATTTTGAACTGACGATGCCTTTGAACTGACCATCAATAATGAAATTCTGTTCATTATTGACACTTGTTTTTTTTCATTGTGTAAAGTTAGCAAACGAGCATGCAGTCCACATAATGGTAAGTGGTCACTGCCACCCATAGACATTAGTAGTCTTCTCCAAGTACGATTGACCCAAGGTTGACCACAAATGCGTTACTACCCTTGAGGACTAAGATGTTCACCTCGTTTGTAAGTATAGTCGGCAACCACGCCTTTTCAAGCTTATTTATGTGATTTGTGACATGATATTATTGTGACATGATTATGAGGGTGGCGGTGGTACCTTCCCGGTTGAACTACATGAGTTCTACCACCTGGTCTTTTAATCTACAGACACAACAACAACGACACAAAAACAGTCCTAGTCACAGTCAGCTATCTTCTAAATGTATTTTTCAATTTTATTTTCTAATATTCTGATGATAAATAGGTTTATACCTACTTTAAGAGGAAATTTTGGAAGTAAGTATATTTTTATTAAATTCTTTGTTTTTGTACTTAGATATTTAATACACATTAATTTGTTGCGTTAAATTGAAACAGCACCAAACAAGGAAAACTACATGCCCTATCGTTTATTATTTCCTTGTGGGACAGTTCCATAAGCCCACCGTTAATTTATCCGGATTCCCGGTTAGACCGGCTTACGCCCCCTGCTGGCTACGTTGGCAAACGCGCAAATAAAATGCTAATTTCCAGCAAAATCTCTTTTGATTAAATTGTAAATAGACACGAAACATTGTTTCCTCAATCGTCAAGCCGGTTCCATAATTGACTTGTATAAATGATTCAATTTAAAAACAACACGCAACCGTTTTCCTATACACGGCCCGGTGAGCCGCCCTTAGAAATCGTTGACTACAGAAAGTGCTGCCATCCCGCGGAAAAAGTTGGAACTGAACCTTCAAAACAACCCCTTTCCTACAGTGCTGCCACCCTGCGGTGAAAGCGGAGTTACGACGAAAAACGTACCCCTTTCACCAAAAAGTTTCGCTACTCGCCGCTAGGTGGCGCTTTCTCGGCGCATCCCGAAGCATTCGCTAGGCGCTTCGATGTGTGCGTGGAAGAGCGAGATCGCAAGTGAAAAATAAAAAAGGAGTAAAATAGACAGCAATATGTGTATACAAAGGCGTGGTTACGTGCATGCAAACGATTTTTTTTATCGCAAAAATGGCCGGAACTTTACACGTTTTGCATTAGATCATAAAGTCGCAACTCAACAATGGGGGCGGCGAGTTGGATCTTGCGTGGGGCGCATAAGGTCGAAAATGCAATAGTGTATAGTTTAACTTATGTTTAGCCGTCGGAGGATGGCAAAATAATTGGCGTCACCGGCGTCGCGGCGTCACTAGAAAGAGAGTGTATATGCATCTCCGCTATGTTAGAGCAGCGCTCACGACGACCGTTATCTGGAGGGGGACGGCGAATTAGCGAGCGTGGACGTTAGACAGAGACGTCGCGAAAAAATGCACGAAAAAAGCTATTTTCACTAAAGGTGCGCGATAGAAATTACAGAAACATGGGCGCGGTTTAAAAAATGCCCGGGGCGCCTGCGCCCTCGGTAAAAAGCCGGTGCGGAAGTAAAGGGGGAAAGAGAGATGGTTAGCGAGCATTATGACGAGGTGCAGTGCAACGGTACGGGACCGGCCGCCGCTGACGCAACCAACAAAAACAATAACCGCTAATTATTGCGACTAATAAGCGAATACCGTTTGTGGAAGCGAGTGATGGCGGATTAAATATCGTATATGTGTGAAGTGTTCGTTACTTCGGTTACCGGTTATCGTTATCGGTTTTGGTGACAGCAGATTCGGAAGGATTGCAAGGTAAATAAATATTTTGTTTTGTTTACCGTAGCGACTTCGGTGAGGTCTGATTCATTCACAATTTCAAGTAACGATGTTTGGCTTTATATCTACCAAAATATTAGAATAATTTCCCGCTAAAATGATAAACAAATAGTTATTTGTGTCCCGTTTTTCAAACTTGGATTCGATAGATTTGGCTAATCTAACTAATCTAACTAATATAATTATAACATTGTTGAAATGAATTCAGCGTGCAAAATAAAGATAAAATTTAATTAAAAATATTATTTTATTATACTTATTTAGTTTTACAAAATACAGGAGGCCCTATAGTAGTAACTTTATTGTTATTTTCCAATAAGAATTTTAGTGCTGCCGTAAAAGTGCATTAAAAACATTTAAATGTTTTTTTTTTGATAAAATATAAAAGCAATTGACCAATATATTTTGCGTTACATAATCAATCATTATAGATTTGCAAACATACCGAACCTACAACAAAATATTTTGTAATAAACTTGTGTACATGAAAACGTTCACATTTATTAATTTCGTGTCATTCGATGTAATCTTTCATCTCTGTCACCTTTGCAAGTACTGGCGAAATTGTCATTTTCACCAGTTTACAAATAAAATACGATATTTTGTTAAAAAATTAAAACCATAGTGCACCGTGTTCTTTTTTCAAAGACAAACGATACTTCTAATTTATTTTTACGTTAAAAAAATGTGACTAGGCGAGACTATAAAAAATAGGAATATAAACCTGATTTTTTAAAAATAAAAACATGTTTTTTTTTAATTGGACTCTTCGTTAACAATCCAGACATTCGCCATCCAACATTTTAGTTATGCTTAAGACCCTTCTAACTAAAGTCACACCTTCAGCCCTATCTACGAATGTCAGTGTCGCATATCGTTATCGCCGCGATAACGATAACGCGTCAGGTGAGAGATAGCATTGTTATCGAATAACTTAAAACGACTGCATCCGTAACTGAACGGAAAATGGCTCAAAATCTTAGTACCTAGCTCGGTAGTCCAAGTGAAATTTACCTATGTGTTCAAGTTACTTTGTCTGTGCCAAAGAGGAAGAATTAAGGATTAAGAAGAATCTTTATTATTCATAGATATTATGTAGGTACCAACTTTTTTGTTCGTTCAGAAAGTAATGAAGACTGGTCATAAGGTCTGGTAAGTCTAGATTGACTTAGAAATAGTTCATAGAAAACTGAATTTGTACTTTTAATTTAATAGTCTTGAGTATAAAAATACGTTAATGCAGTATATTAAGTTTTTGAATTCATTTTCTGTGGAAATGTTTATTTAGCGCGCTATAAAACTCGGAAATTTATGGAACTATTCGCATAATTTGATAATATATTCGATAATTTCTATGTATCGTAAATTCGTGATTTCAATTTTATTACTTTTATTCAGTCTTGAATCTTACTTTTATTATTTTCGCCTTCTAGAGACTAATCTTGCTGATAATATTTTCTATAGCGTACCTTCGATTTAGAATTATTTAAAATTATTTTCCATTCACCATGTAATGTCTAAAAATTAACAATTTATACATAAAAATCCAGTCTGAGACTTGCAAAGTATCTATTAGTTAATGTAGTTTAAATGACTCGGCCTATATATTTAATGAATCCATTTTATTTCTTATCATATTCATGAAAATTTTTAAACTTCTATTTGGAATTCCTATAAATCCATTTACATATCAATCCATAAAAATTCTTGAATTATAATTCTTCAAAATATATTCATCGGCTTTCATTTGAATTTTATATTATGATTTCTTATTGCTCAACATTTTACTACGTCTTTTTTCAAGTTTAAGCCCACATAAGGTATTTATTTAAAATGCTGATTTTTTAAATTATATTGACGCAAAAGATCCTTTAATATTGTATAATTACACTTAGAAGTGCAAATAATGTTTATTAGTCTGAATAATGGAGGTATTTTTTGTTTTTAATATCTTCGGTGTTACCTCAATTTTGCTATCTTTATTACTTCAATATATAATAATAACGTTTTCCTGTGTAAAAAAATATATTATTCAAATTTCCTTGTAATAATTACCGAGCCCACCATCTCTCGGTATTCCCAAAATTTAATTGGTAAGACAAATGGCCTACCGGACCCGACTAGTCAACTTTCTAAAAACCCCGTCAACATACTCGTAAGTAATTAAGTTTATGATAGAGAAACTAGTGACTCGATCGAATAAATAAATCAATGGCGTACAAATTAGCCTCAACACCTGTGCACACCTCGCTTTGAAACGCTCAATAAATCATTGTGATCGCACAAATAAAAGTAACTTCAATATAAAATTTACTTCATGAAAACGACCGGTTCCAACGTCAATAGTCTAACTTCTAGCGTATGTGACATTTGAAATTTTTAAATCTCATAATGTGGGTGGGATGCCACGCGTCTGACCAGACATATTTTTCTCATCACATTATTAAATACACATCCCACTAAAAGGTCTTTACACTCTTCCACAGCTAAGGCCATTCGCCTGTCATACACCACATCTGTGAATTTTAAATGTCTTTTTCGTATTAATTATATTGTTACTTCGATATTCATGATAATGACCATCTAGCTTTATCCAGCCAACTTGTTTTGGCAAAATTTATGGGTCCGCTGACTCACTATTTTATAAGACAATTTAGTTGTGCCCCTAATACATATGTATGAGTTTTATTACATTCGGTTCTTTTCTATCGACATATTATTTTTATCTCCAAAAGCGAATCTGTCACCAATATCTCGGCACATCTAAAGTTTGTTAAACTTTTCACATAAGTCGAGATGCATCTAATGAAATAAATCCTATCGCCAGTACCTCGTGGAGATGTAATGTAGCATTTAATAATTTCAGACATGTCCCGCCGTATGTACAAGCCACATGACGCGGTTAAAGTATCAGATTCAAAATGTGAAAGAAGATGACAGAGGCTCCTTTATTAAAATTTCAAGACACGGCACTTCTCATCTACGCGTACTTACAAAGTCCGACACTAGCGCACTATTGCCGTGCGTTCGGCGATCGGCACACATGCGTTACGCGCCTCACTACCGACGGGCTCCGTCTCGCTCGCACGCGCGGCGTCCGAACCCTCTCGGCGGCGTCGGTCGCGCTCCGCTCGTTACGTCCCTCGTTCGTATACCTATCGCATAGGAGCTAGATTGGCGCGTCGCGTATTCAAAATAGGAGCGTTAGTAATGGATGGGAGCGCGTACGGGGGGTGGATGTGTGCGTGCGGGAGCGACCCTCCCCCGCCGCGCCCCCGCCCGCGACGCCGGCCGAACGAGCGGCGCACGTTTACACAATCCGTTGGCTCGGCGCGGCCGATGCTCGCGCGGCATGGCGCCCTTCTCGTGACGACGAGCGACGCGCGAACACGTATCGTCACTTGTTTTTTTTTTCACTTCAAACTCATGCGACCGACGCGCACTCGGCGGTTTTGGGACTAATAAGAATCGGGTCTAGTTCCAATAGGAATTCAAAGCGACTACCACATCACATTTCGGATTAGAATGATAGTGACGCCGCGTAAGTGAACGGTTAGGAGTTGCGGCGAAAAATATTTTTACGAATAGTCGCTTTTTATATGAAAATATTAATACAGTCGAGGAAATAAAACGGCCAAAAATTCTAAGTTTTACAATAAAAATTTTTCATGAAAAAAAAATTGAAACACTGTGATAGTAAGTGAAGACAGTGCTGCAGTGTTGGAATTACAAGGAACGAGAATGTGGCATAATATGCCATATTAATAAGAATAAGAACAAGAAAAAATAAGAAATAATAGAGATTAGAAAAATGCTTACTGAAATTTGTACTTCAGGTGTCACTGGTGAGTGTTAAAAATATGTTATTATTTTAAAATTGTTTTTACAAAGTTTAACTACAATATGATACGACAATGTGCATAACCATATGCATAAACGGCATAAAGACGAGAATACAAACCAGAAAAATTAAATAAACTTATTTTGAATTATTTCTTCGAACTCGCTTTAAATGTCACTGGGGACTTTAAGGCTACATTTCCACACTATTTTAAAAGTTTAGGTAGAAACAATGAATTTTAAAATAGGAATAAAGTGAAAAATATGGTGTCAATGCTGTAGGTAAAAAATACTATAAAACAAAACAACGGAAAACAGATAATGAAAAGTTTGCTATATTCCTGGTGAGTCAGTTAGGCAATATCACTGGTTCGACAAACTAGTGTTCGACGTTAAAAAAAAATGGGTTTCAGTATTTTGTTAATAATAATATCATAAAAAATTAGACAACTAATGAATATTTTTTATCTGTGAAATTTGTTTCCTCGAAATTTTATCGGTAAAGAAAAGAAAACGTTTTTTCCAGACAACATACAATTAACAAGTTAAATAAGTGCACGCGGTCAAAGTGATTTTTAAAACTTAAAAATTTCATGAACAGAGTACAAGAATTATTTTCTAATAATTCTTAAATACAAATAGTCTTATTAAATTAAAATGATTTAAGTTAAATTAAAACCTTACGGCATAACTACTTTTAAATTTAGGTTTTAACTAGGTATTTTCCGCACGAGTGTAAATTTGAACTCAGTTTTGATTCAAGTGTTTCAATTCAGCACAAACAAAAAAATTAGTAACCTTTTCAAATTTTCAGTTGAAAACCTTTTGAAATTACAGGCAAAAAGAAAAAAACTTAATAATTTATACTAATGTATGGCATTTAAAAATCATGTAATTTTTTTGCAGTATGATAGTCATGAAATTATTAATTTTACATAACAATATTATAAAATCCATAAACGCTGTGTGATGCCATAACACAAATGGCGGGAAAAGCAAGTTAATTATAATCCCAGTATTTTAAGCCGTTTTCCTATTCAAACTAGGTACTGCAGTATCCTCACCACAATGTAGATATTACACACGCCTAGTATGTAACTCCCGCTTGGCAACAGCGAATTCACTGATAAAAACCGCCACATGTTGTTATCTTGTTACTGTGATAATTTAAACTGGAGCCCTTATCAAACAAACACGGACGAATGAAGAAAAAACGCATACAGTTGTATAAATAAATTGTAAGCGGTTTAAAAATAAAACTTATTCGCTATTTAAAAATTCATAATTAGACATTGGCTGAACGTAAGCCAAAGCCATGAAAAGAAAAAAATAAACCTCACTATACCGTTAACGAATTTGAAACCACGAAAAAATCCATAGTATTTTTTACGATAAAAATAAAAAAAACGACATGGGCGTACGTTTCGATATGAATTTCACCTTTAACACCGTATGTGTTTAATCCTTTAGCTACTCGAGTAAATATTTGTGTGTGTTTTTCTGCAAAATACATCATACACTACGTGTGTAGGTAGCGATATGAGTAAGTGCTAAATATAACACACATAATACGTTTTGAATTGTCATTAGGTCATATCTGATTCGCAGTTCAGATTCATTTGCTGTGTAATTGTTGGATGTGTTAAAGTTATATTAGAAGATAATATTTATAATTTTTATGTATGTGTTTTATGTTTTTGTTAAAGTAAAATTTTATTTAATGTCTGGTTAAAAATTGACACATATGAATGTAGAAACCTTGGTGCCTCTTGTTTCTTGAAATAGGGCTTGTAAAATGGGTATTTTTGCTAATTTACTGTTAAAATAAGACGTTTTTTAAAGTTTCGTTAAAAATTGACTTTGTGAACGTAAAAATCCTGATGTCTTTTATTTATTGAAAGAGGATTTATAAATTTCCTAATTTTATTAGCGATGAATTCATCAATATTTAAAAGAATATTGATAACGTCCAAATTTCTTATATTGTACAATTTATGTACAAAATATATTGTACACTGTAAAATAAAACACTAGTTACAGCTGGATTTTCAGAAATAATACAACAAATATCTATAGAAGCAACGTATTCATTAGGCTGAAAGTATTTATTACGTGCCAGCCACAAATGATAAAACAATATTTAGTGTCTATTCAACACGACACTTTAATTATCGAATGCATAGGGTATTAGAATAGTACGGTCGTGGTTATAACGAAGCTATATTCATTTGGGTGAGACCTATCATTACCGGTCATCAACAATGCCACGCCGCCATGACAGATAATTGCTATTTATAAGCTATACCAAAACAAGACCGAGCTGTAATCACGGTGGAATTGGTTCATAAACAATCAGGCTGTATGCATGTATTTGTCTGAAACACAAAATTGGAATATATAAAAATCGCATGTCGTGTCAGCCACGCTTATCTTGGAAAGCACTTATAAAACGTTGTAATATGTTATGTTTTAATGAAATTTCATATGTATATTGAACTTGGTTTAAATTCTTAGATAGTATATACTTTTAGAAAACAGGTGGCGCTGTTGTCGAGATTTTTTTTAAAGAAAGTGTCCTTAAAAAATCCTATCTGTCTGGGTCTATAACTAATAATATAAATTTGTAAAAACTTGAAAAAATATTTAAAAAATGTATCAAGAGGTGTGATGATAGTGGTCACAATACTTTTTCTGCTTGCAACATTATCCCTGATTCTCCTATTTATGTTGCGTCCCGAATTTGACTAGAAAAATATTTTCATCGGTATAAAATAGTAAATCGCATTTAAAAAGTCAATGTATGTATTTTTCTATTTCAAAATTAACTATTGTAAACTTATGTATGTAGTCGCAAGAATGCGTTTTTTTTTTTAATTTTCAGAACGACTGTTCAAATAGCGAATAAGCAAATAGTGTATGCTCTTATAATGATGTGATAAAAAATTTCGTAAGTTCCCCTATAACTTCGTTTTTGTGTAGCGTAAATTCTGAAAACTACTGTATATATTTATTGTACATAGCTTTTTTGTTTTAGAACATGGCGGTAGCACTGCCACGCGCCTTATTATTTAAATAATATTAGTTAGCAGTCTCCACATTACTTAGTTTTAAGATATGACATCAGGTATAAATATATAACCATAATTTAAAAATTAAATTAAAATTATGTAAATATTCATATATTTAATTGTATATTGAAGGATTGTTGACTTTTACTCAGCGTGCAATGACCGAAATTAATTACCTAAACAAAAGAATTACATTTGACAATGTCTTTATGGAAATTATTTTACATACCCTTATCGTTTATTATTAAAATAATTTATGCCTACTCTTCAAATGCGGTATTCCGTTTTTTATTTTTTATTATATTTATGCCTCCGTCTTTCAGTAAGTAATTACTTGCGTGATAAAAATGTAATATAACATGTGCATAATATTTATATATAAAAATATCATGTCATGATGTATGTTTGGACTAAACTCCGAGACTATTGAACCGATTTTAATGTTTTGTAGATACGTAGATACCAGACGTATATGTAACTTGGTCCCACTTGAGACATAAAATTAAAACTCTTTTAAAAACAATATTTTATTACAAATTTAAAGTTACTAGCAGAACAGTAGCTGTCGGTTCCGCTAGTTACTAAAAAAATAATAGTTTAGTATAAAAAAAAAACATTTTGAGCACATCTTATTTTAGAGACCGAAAAGTGTCATGGAACATGTCATTA
>DWNR01005232.1:0-10306 GCA_018250455.1 Polygonus leo
CATACTTGCCTAGCTTCTTCCACTTTCATAACTCTCCTCATACAAACACGCCGAAAAAAGATAAAAAAGATGTACAAGAAAAAATAATATAAGAGATAAATGATATAAAATTTAACAATAAAAGATTGCTCCATTGTTATTGCAGTCATTTTGAACAGAAAAGCAATAGAGAAGCGTAACAAGTCAAAAGAAAAATAAATATTAAAATGATATTAAAAAGCAAAGAGACTACAAACAAATAAAGCATTTGCATTACAACTCTTGTCATGATGATGCTACTTTGTTAGATTCTCGATTGTATTGCCTACTATTTATATTTTGGTTAAAGACATTTATTTTTATTTATTATCAAAAGAAATATTTTACATTTCACTAAGGTAATGACAGCATACAATTTTTGCACTAAGATTGATGTCAAATGTGAATCAAATCCAAAGTATAACATAGTAAATAATTAATATTAAAACTTATAACTTAATTCAGTAGTTAATCTTGATACAATGTATTCAGATATAAAACTATAATACTACGAAAATTTGAAGATTGACAACATCGATTTTAATTTGGTAGCATTCCATTTTGAATTTTTGAGTAGTAAAAAATTCCGAGCTGCTTATTTACTTTGCCTATTGTAATTTGCACTTATAAAACAATTGAAGAACTTGGAAATTAACTAAGTGTTTTTTATATATTTTATTTAAACAAGTTTATTTGCATAATTATTCTACGTAGTACATTACGACCCTTGTGGCTGATCACTCTACCGATCCTGGATTCGATTCTCAGTCAGACTGAAATGTAAATTATGAATTTGCATATCTGTCAAGTTAAGTCAGACCAAGCATGCTTATCATTTAAATAATCATCAATAATGTACTAGGCGATTTAAACTTGTTTATCGGTAAATCTAATATGCGTTTGGGTATTTTATTGTAGAATAGTATCGTATTGCCAGTTTATCCTTATATATACATTAAATTGATAAAGAATATTTTTGTTATTTATTAATTAACTTTAGTTTGTTTTAACGGGACTGTCGTCGTCCGTACGATAACTTGAAAAGTAGGTATATGATTAACACTTGATTTTTTATTGAATATGTTTGTAGGATTGCGGCCACTACAACAACAAATACTTAAAATAGTACAAAAATTAAAATAAAAGGGAGTCCATACAGACGGTATTTTAGGCGTTCTTATCTTATCTTTTGAACCGTATTTCGCAAAATTACTTTAATCATCGTCTTAACTATCAAAGACATACTAGTCTATCAGCTCACTGACTTAGTAAATTCAGGATAACTCGATTAATTTCGGACTCAATCAAAGTCGTCATGAAGTCCCAACCATGAGTCCGGTCTCAGTTAACTCCTTTATTACTTATACATAAGTTTTAGGTATTTCGTGTTACTAGCTTCGACTAGTGCAATTACTCACACTCAACTTAACCTTAATAGCGCCCGAAAGTTGGGAACAGGAAGATTTCTACGAAAGTTTCAGGTACCATCGTTTATTTTCAGTGGAAGACGTTTGAATGGAATTGGCTTGCCAAGAAAGATGTCAGAGTACTCGGACCCTATATCTATACCTATATCAGCACTATGTACATTTTGCCTGACGGTAGAACGCATTTAGTTCAACAGGGTAGGTACCACCACCACCCTCATAATCCTCCGTGAAGCAAATATGTTTCGGTTTGGAAAGACATGGTTGCCGGCTATACTTATACATGAGATGTATGTCTTAGTCCTCAGACGCCTCGCATCTGTGCTCAAACTTCGGTATGCTATAATCGTACTTGGGGATGATTACCGATGTCCATGGGTGACAGTGACCACTTACCATCCGGTAGACTGCATGCTCGTTTGCTACTTTTATACGATAAAAATATCATTGTTATTTGAAAATTGCCAATTGAAATTGATCCATTATTATCTGGGCCTCCTCTTACAACGAGAAAGATTAGACCATGGTCCACTGCGCTTGCCAAGTGCGAATTTAAATTAGAAAAATCGGAGGTCTGGGACTTGAACTCACATACCAACGTGAAAGGTCAAAGTAACGACTAAGCTTTAACTAAAAAGAGTCTTAATGCTCTTAGTAAAAAAGCTTTCTAAAAATATGAATATGTATTTTTAATAAAGTTAAAATTTATCAAAGTATAGGTTACATTTATGACTATAAATAAAATTTTACTTTAAGTCTTCTTCTATTTCAATATAAGCTTCTCGCATTAGAGCGGCTTCATATTGAAATGTGGTCTTATAATGCAAGTTACATGACTTTGCGCGTTCATTTTTCATTGAAGGGATTACAAAGTAAAAAGAAACTTTTATTATACTTGGCTTTAGTTATAAATTCAAAGAAAATTTCAACTTTACTTTATTCTTGTCGTGATCTTCGTCTACATGTTTTTCGTTGAATTATTGATTCAAGTAAACGACTACCGATGTACGAATTGAATATTTGTAATTAATTATAAGCGAGACACTTTATAAATTTAAAAATAATAGATCTAAGAACTTATTATGATGCATTTAGACTTTTAAATGATTTTTGACCATAACATAAGTTAAGGGTTGACGCGCAATGTCCAATTCTCGATCAGACAGAAAATCTGAATGATGAATTTGGGTTTTTATTCTGGGTCTGGGTGATTGTAGTCTTTGGCACCCACAACACAGAGAAACTTATTATAGGGTTATAAGTGTTTTATATATTACTAGCAGACCAGGCAATCGTTGTTTTGCCATTTTAATTATAAATTTTCCCCGATTTTGCAATATTTTTCGTTGATACTCCTCCTACTATTTAGACTAAAGCCTTCCTCAATTAACAGGCTATCTAACACTAAAATATTTTTTAATTCGAATCAGTAGTTCTTGCGATTAGCGCGTACAAACAAACAAACAAACTCTACAATATTATTATATTAAGTATACATATTATACAAGCCCGACTGGCATTTTACCAAATTTTTAAACAAACTCGTTAAGAGTAAATGGTTATTTGTTTAACCGAACTGCGATTACCTTCGTTTCCGTTTAACTTCGCCAAGTTTCGATGTTTTCGGGCTTTTTAAGATAAATTACTTTTTTCCGGTATTCAGTTGCTTCTGTTATTTTCAAAAACTTAAAGAGCTTTGTCGTTTGCTAGCTTATAGTTGTTTTATTACTAAAAACCTTATGCTTTTTTATGGTACAAAGTAGCAAACGGCCATGTAGGTCACATGGTGGTGATGGTGTATGGTCACTATCACCCAAGGACATTTATAATCAACCCCTTGTACCGCTAAAGCGTTATAAACCTTAAAATTAAGATATATGTCTCATGTACAAGTAGGTGGTGGACTACCAAGCCTCTCTAAAACCGAAACATAAGAAAGAAAAGAACACCTTAACACCTTATACACTAGGATTCCCTGCATCGTGGGTTCTATGGACACACACAATACGTATGCACCCAGACCCAGAACAGCAATCCAAATTCATTATTCAAATTTCTGTCTGACCGGGATTCGAATCCAGGACCTCTACACGGCAGATCAAAGATTGATGAAGACTAAATAATTGTTTCCACAGTTGTTGACAAAATTTGGGAATTAGCTAGAAATTACAAAAAAGACCGTTTTAAATAAGATACGTTCCAATAATACCTACTTCTGAATGTTTATCACGTATTGCTGACTGATTTTCAGACGCAGATACCTCTGCTACTTCGTTATCCCTATTAAAATCCCTACTATTATATAAAAATGAAACATTCCCTTGTTTGATTGTTTGTATTTTGTGTAAGGAACGTCTGCATCTTGAAAAAATATATCTAACATAAAAACTGTTTACGCACCAGAAAGGTTTTTTTAACATTTGATCACCCGCGTGGTCCAGCGGTCACTATGCTACTTTGAAGTGCAAAAGCGGTTCCCGGGTTAAATTTTCGACCAGATAGAAGACTTGCATGATAAATTTGGATTTTGGTTTACGCGTTGTGTATTCGCCTTGTGTGTCTTTATGGCACAGCAACTTCTAGTGTAGGCCTATAAGTATAATAAATGTTATTTATTTGAAGTATTATTGTTACGAACAAAATTATATTGCTATAGAATTCTTACAGGCGCTCCTTTAGTCTTTTTTTCGTTTTTGACCTCCGCACGAATATATGAATTAGTATACAACAGACAACTGCCTAGAATTAAGAGTGAAAATAATAAAATAAGAAGGCAATGATTTCCAGTTTCACAATTAACAAGCATAGCCACGGAGTAAAGGTAGTTTCAAATAAATATTGCCCTTTAACCTGAAGTCTGTTATATTATCCTATTTATATTTTATCAAAAGATAATATGTTACAATATTAGGTGGACCGAAATGTTATCAAAGATCTAATACTTAGCTGCTGCTATGAAATATGGAATACGGATTGAGGTTATCAATATAATCATCGTAAATATATTATTATTGGCATCTATTTTCAACTAGATCTAGCTTGATGTTATCTTTCAACATTTAATTTTGCTATAGATAATTTATAATTATTATAAGTGATCACATAACTATATAGTTTTAGAAGGAGAGTCCATTGATCATGGCAACTAGTGGTCATATTTGTTTTTTTGGACATTGGTGATACATTTTGTTTTTTCTACGTCTGTAATTAAGTTATATATATGAAGTTAAGATACTAGGACAGGGGTCGGCTACCTTTTCAGTCGGAAGAGTTAAAAATTACAGTTTACAAAATTTCAAAGTTTTTTAAGAGGTATATAAATTTTTCCACCAATGTAGAAAATAAAATAAATAATCAGTCAGTGGCGTAGCATGCCCTAGATGGGCTCCGTATCGAAATTTGTTGACCTTTTTTTTGGTAACTTGCAAGTTTAATGTTGCCCCGGCCCCTGGGCCCCGTATCATAAGGCTGTCCCCATGCCCCTGAAATATGCATATGCCTATTGAACTAAAGAGCCACAGCTTCACATCTAAAGAGCCGCATGTGGCTCGCGAGCCACAGATCACTATCTATAAGATATTCTAGATAATAACATGGGATTTTCTATATGGTTCTGATTATCGTCATCATCATCACCTCTTATTGTCCCACTTCTGGGCACGGATCTTCTGTCATAATGAATAGGAGGACCATATTCCAGCGCCACGACTTTGGATGTTCAGGGTGTTGAAGGTATGTTATTGCATACATTTGTGTAAAGCATGTAAGTTTCCTCACGGTGTTTTCCTTTAGAGAAAATCAAGTAATAATTAAATTTTAAATTAAGTACGTTATCTTTAAATATCAGACAAGAGCCTGTGTTTTGGATCTGGACCCTCGGCGTGACAGATCGAATTCATAATCACTGGGATATAAGTTGCTTAATGATGTAGTTCTAATGGTATTACGAAACCGAATTAAAAATACTGCGTTACCTACCAAGTTAGTGCGTTACCTTTTATATAAAATGACAATCCTAGAACAAATACCTTCTGGAATAAATCACAAGATCTTAAGATATATTTTTTTAAGAAAAGATGAATATACTTAGTTATTCTTGGATATTTTTAGAAGTAGGGCAGGGCAGCAAACAGGCGTAAATCTTTACAAAACATTTACCTGCTTGTCATTTATATTTTTGGTTCAAGAAAACTTTTAATTGTCTCTTTTCTTGTTCGTAAATTTAATAACAGTTGTAATCGTAAGACGCTCGTCTCAAATGAACATTTATTTTCGTACCAAGTACAAAGTTGAGAACAAATTAAATTTTTGATTTAATAAATCATTTGGTTTAAGAAAATTAAGTTGATTTGCTGATCCAATAAGCTCCAGATAGATCACCAGATTTTCTCTGAAATTGGCCTCTTGGTAACTTAATATAGTTTTTTTTTTTATATATATCTAAACCTAGCGATAAGACAGACGGGATACCTGATGGTAAGTAGTTACCGTCCCTTAGGACATTTTCAGAACCAGAGGGACCGCCAATGCATCGCCGGCTTTGGAGGAGAGCTCTTTTCGCGACTTTTTTGTAGAACCCCATGTCATAGCGCATCGAGAATACCTCGGGATGTAGCCCATTCCACATCTTGCATAAAGTGCCAACTAATTAATACTACAATGTAGGAATGCAACTTACAGAACGTTACTTTAAATTGTTTCTTGAAAAAAGATTGTAATTTATCATATTCTGTATATTTATATCTATTTTTTATAAAAATATCTAAACGTAAACCAATACAATCTTGGGATACAAAAAAACAAACGTAATTCTTGATCGATTAATTTATTCCAAAGTATTTTTGGTTAGTTCTTAAAATAGATCGACCGGTAAGTACCTCCTACATGAACCTGTATGGTTTCAGAAATTATAAATTCGTTATCTTGTAGGTCTACTTAAATACTTAAATTTATTCTGAGGGTTGCCATCTCATCTCTCCTCAGGTGTAATCTAGTATCATTATATTCTATTCTGCTGTTTAACATGCGTTACTCAGCTTCGTATCGTATTAAAAATACATTTAATTAGTTAACTTATAAAACTATTTGAAATTAATCGTAAAAGCCACTTCTCCTGTAGATCGAACGTCTTGGAGAGCATCATATTTTTTTGTCTGGCCCTGTTACCAAAATAAGGCAATTAATTCTTTTATGCCAAAATAAGCATGACGGTAGGAGTTATGAGTCGTTTTCAAAATGTCACAGCGATACAGCCCTTCATAGAAATAACGTGTTAACATGGTGACAAGCCAGCGTCATCCTTCGAACCTCTTATCTCTTCCATTATCGTTATCAAGCAATGACGCACGCAAACACATCCACTAATTTAAATATACCTACAAGTACTTTATCCCTACTACTTACTTTACTTTACTCACATTTGTGTACAGAAGTAACATTCGATTGTTTCAATTTTCTACCAACTTCAAAAAAGGAGGAGGTACTCAATTCGACTGTATTTTTTTACCTATTGAAGTCTTAGACATCGCTCTTAAAAATGTAATAAATCTGTAACTGATCGTTTTCTGCACGTAGAAGATGGGGAGAAATCGATAAGAATGATGGTTTAAGAAAGTAATAGAACCAAAAACTGATTTTTAGTTTTTTTTGTTTGTGCGATTATGCGATTTTTCACTGATGTATTGTGGAAAATCACTTACATTGAGTCTTTGATTCATAAATAAAAAAGTTACGTCAATTAAAAAAAAGTACGTTAAAATTGTGCCATATAGCGTATGAAGTCGTGGGCAGTAGCCTGTTGATAACAGATGATTTTCTATCCATGAAGACTATTTATGTTTCTTGTCTACCTAACCTATTGTATATCTATTGTATATTAGAAATATTTGTAAGATATTACAATTTAGTAGTAGATTTCAGATCTGAGTTCTGTCATATTTGGACGTTCGGGTGATGTTCTTAATTGTTCTGTAAAATTTCATTGTTCTTCAACATCATGCTTGTTTGCTGTTTTTTTTTTTTAATAAAACTTGCATTTGTAAGATATCTCTCTTATATTGCATATACCAGAAGTTAAGAACCATGGTATTAATTTTCAGGATGTAGTAACATTGTAAAATAGAAGTTTCGAGTATCGGAACTTGAGAATTCAAAAAAGCTTCCCGCGTGGGAAACTAAAATTTAAATATAAATTATGAGCTATAAAATGTTAGTTGTTTTGAGAATCACATGTTTGTTTTTGTTTCTTTATGATTAACTTCTAATATAAGTCGAACAGGATAATGCTAAGTAGGTACAGTAGAAACTCGATTAACCGGACTAATTGTTGTCGTAAGGCATTCGGATAATCGAATATCCGGATAATCGAATGTATGAAGAAAAGCGGGTTTTGTGTATATGTTGTAATGTTATGTTTATTAAAAACAACAAATATATATCAACGAAAATCAATGTTAATTAAAAATTTAATGTTTATTACGAATTATTAAGAGATACAGCCTTAATCATTAAATAAAATATTTAGGTACGTATGTACGTATAGTTTGTTAAATTTTTGGTAATTTGCATTTGGTAATCATGAAATAGATAAAATAGGAAGTTTAGTTTGATTTAAAATATTTGGTAATTGTCATTTGACGTAAGCCACGTTTTCTCTTTATTGCTGCTATATCACGAATTCGTTTCAGCTGTAGTAAACTCACATTATCACTCTCTGTTTGTTTTTCAAACCACTTTAGAGCTGTCTCCAGGGCATGACGTGCTACATCATGAGATGGTCCTGCATCATTTTCCAAATTAATTAAAATTAAATTAATTAAATGTCTGAATTTTCTTCTGTTTAATCTTGCGTTTCATGCTTGCATAAGTTCGACCTGTAGGTATTTAATACCACTTTAATATGGTGAAGAGAACATCGAAGTTTGGAGAGAATTTTTTGCTTATGGTATTGGTCCGCTGATCGAAATTCATGGCAATATGGACGCTGTAATGTACGAGGGCGGGCATACTGCAAAACTATATGCTGCCATTTGCAAAGAAGAATTTACCCCGCGGTTGGGTTTTTCAACCCGATAACGATCCAGAACATGCTTCGCGTCTTGTGAAAAACTATTTTCCGAGCCAGAAAGTCCGCCTCCTCGATGGTCGTCGCAGTCACCGGATTTAAATCTTATTGAGCACCTATGGCTGAAGACCTGAAGCTTCGTGTTGTGACCAAGAATCACTCTAATAAGACGGAATTATGGGATCATTTGCAGTGTGAGTGTAAAGAAAATGGAGAAAGTGGAAATTGCCTAAAGATCGAATCTCACAATTAATTGTGCCTCGTTGATGTGCTACTGTAGGCATAGCAACAAAGTATTGAATCGCGTAAAGGTAAAAAAAAATCTATGTTAAATTCCGATTACTTATTCCCAATTTTTCCGACGAAATTGTGTGCGGACCAATACTTTTGTACACTAACAAAAGTCATTCGTAAAATATGCTATGGGAACATGTAATATTCGATGTAATTGTCTATATCCTGACTCTTTTGAATATATCAAACAACAAATGAGTGGAGAAATTAAACATTTTATTAAATTAATGGAAAAGAAAGAGTGGCCCAAAACTTTTGCACGCCACTGTATGAATTTGGTCAGTAGTCCGGATAATCGCGAATCCGTATAACTGAGGGCCAGATAATCGAGTTTCTACTGTACATAAATAGCTTACATAGATCTACAACTTATAAATTTCTACAAAGAGTTACACCAATAGTTTGAATGGATATTTATATATTATGTTATAATTCTATTAGAACAGTCTCATTGATAACTCAAACAATATTAAAATTTTTAGTAACATTAATGTCAATAGAATTTACAGTGGAAATTAATCCTACATCTAGTAGGATTTCCAGGAAGAGTTAAACAAATAGTTAACACAGATTTATATTTAATAGATTCCAACATACATATGACATGGGCTCGTCAAAAAATGTTCAAAAAGAACTCTTTTCCTTTTTCTAAGTTCCCAATGCATTGGCAAACCCTCTGGGCTCTTATTCTTGAAAATATTTCCAAAACATCGGACTAGGAATTGCCAAATCAAGACGATGTTTTGTATTCTTCAATACAGCACTCATTTCAACCTATGTACCGCATGGAGTAGTTGTTAGGTGAACATTGCAGGCAATGTTTATCTTGTTCAATTTAAAACCAACTGTTAAATTTTAAACTGTTGGGTTCGAGAATACGAAACATTGTCTGTCTTGGAAATTCCAATTTCGATCTATTGGAATTATTTTTAAGTATACGGGTTGGGACTTAATCCTTACAATTCTCCCACAAATATTGCAGGTGAAACGCACAGATGAACAGCTGGATCTCATGGAGTGGAAAATGGACAATGTGGAGAAGAGCTTGGTAGAACCTGTGGACAACCCTGATGCCTGTGTTATGAATTTGCTCAAATCTGTCTCGGAGGTATGTTATAATATGTTTGTTGGATTCTTTAAGTATACTGTATATTTTTGTATGAATATAAAATCGTTCTACATTAGTTATAGTATTAATATAACCGTATAATATGCTATGGTGTATTTTACATATTTCTTATTCAATTAATATTAAGACAATTTGATAATATTGAACAATATTTAATCTATAATAATGTATGAATCAAAATATTATATGTATAATGAAGGAATGTAAATCTTAATTTAAAAACCAAAATAGTGATTATATATGGAAAAATGTTTTTTTTTTTTATATTTATTGATTATTGGACAGATTAACATATTACATACAAGCTGTACCCGCGGCTCCGCCCGCTACCCCACCATTTAGGGGTGGAATTTTATGGCCTAAAATATGGCCGGG
>DWNR01005233.1:0-10306 GCA_018250455.1 Polygonus leo
GAAAATACATACGACCCTAAATTTTCACCCTTCTAGCATCAACCCCCATTTTTTTATAATTTTTTTTATGGCAGAACGTCTGCTGGGTCAGCTAGTATAATATAATATAGTGATATGTGTACTATGATACGATATACGTGCATATTGGAACGTCAACGCTTGATTAGCTACGTTTCGTTGTCTGTGTTAATAGTACTTTAGAATTTAATCAAACTAAAAATATTACTTCAGGTAAAATATCTCGTGGATTTTTATTTCTATTTTAAACCCAGTAAACAATAACTAAGATTAAAATAAAAAAATAAAATCCAATACAAACCCTAAACTGATATCATTGTACTATTATCTTTAAAATGTCCTCAGCTGCATTCGTAAGTCAAATGGAACGTACTTCGCTAATTGTTCCGTTCATTTTGTTTCATTCAATTGAATTTCGTTTTTTTTTCGCTTTGGATTGGTGATTTTGGTGAAGTTTGGTGTTAGTTCATTATTTCTTTAGCTTTTTGAATTATTGTATTGAAAAATAAGTTACGGAAGTTTCCAGTTATTGTTAAAGACATACATTTTAATTTAAGTGTCGTAACTATAAAAAAATAAGTGAATATTGATTGTGTTTCAGTTCTAATTCCGTAAAACATTATAGACATTCATTATTACTGAAAGCAATTACAAAACATTGCAACATGACTTCAGCACTTTATTTGGAGCATTATCTCGATAGTCTTCAGCACTTACCTATAGAATTACAAAGAAATTTTAAATTGATGCGAGATCTCGACGACAGGGCGCACGGACTAATGAGGACAATCGATCTTATGGCCGATGAATTATTGCCAAATGTGCCTAAAATGGACGAAGAAACAAAGAAGGAGAAGGTAAACACCATACAGGGGCTTTTCAACAAAGCCAAAGAGTACGGCGACGACAAAGTGCAGCTTGCCATACAAACGTACGAATTAGTAGATAAGCACATACGGCGCCTTGACTCTGACCTCGCGCGCTTCGAGTCCGAAATTCAAGAGAAAGTTATGAGCTCGCGTGTCGCGCAACAGGCCCCCGCGGATCAGGATACGAACACTACCACTGTTAAGAAAGGCAGGAAGAAGCATAAAGGGAACGAAAGGTTGTCCGCGACGACGGGCAAGAAAAAGCGCGCGGGCGCCTCGAGCGAAGATGACGCGGCCGCGAACGGGAGATCGGCCGCCAAAAAGAAGTCGCAAAGAAAAGGTACGACTACCACTACGAATGCTGCGAAGGAGCAGGAAGAGAATGTGGATTTGGACTCTGTCGCTGGCATGGCCCATCCGAGTGACGTATTAGACATGCCAGTCGACCCTAACGAGCCCACATACTGTTTGTGCCATCAAGTGTCGTATGGTGAGATGATAGGCTGTGACAATCCAGATTGTCCCATTGAGTGGTTTCATTTTGCTTGTGTAGACCTTAAAATTAAGCCCAAAGGCAAATGGTACTGTCCAAAATGCACTCAAGACAGAAAAAAGAAATGATCAACAATTAAACCAGCAAATGGCAAACCAGATAAGACTGTTAATGTAAAGAAATAAGTGAAATCTTAGTCTTTATTTAGTAATGATTTTATACTTACCATAAGTATATCATAATTGAAAGTATCTGCCTAAAATAGTTATAATAGTGTATTTAAATTATTTTAGTCGATATTTGATCAAATTATTACTGTAAATAATTGTAATAGTTAATAATGTTTTAGTTGTGTTATATTTTACAAAAAGTGTACCAGTTTTCTTCTTTTTGAAGAAAGCGAAATTGATGTGACAATTTGGTTTAGAGTTGTCGATTAATAAAAATGCATTTGTACATTTTTGTAATATGAAACAGTTTTAGCAGAGTTTGAGTTACTGTCATCGATTCATAATTTTAACAACTAAATTAAGAAGAGCAGAGTTGCATTTCTAACCCTTGAGGACTGAGTTGGAATGCCCAATTTCATTGTGTGTATAGCTATACTATAGCCTATAAATAATATTAGTGGTGAAAGTAATTGGATACACAAGTTTTATACGTAACTTACAATAATGTCTTACATACCTCATTCAGTCTCTATGTTCCTTAGTTTGATTAGATTTGTTTAAATCTAATGTTTTTAACTTTACATGTAAAATTAACATTTATTTTCAGTAAAACAAAGTTATGCTTTTAATTTTACATTTTAATGTTATAATAATGCAATGCAGTGTAGCGACATGTAACTTATATTCTTTGCTTTTCTGTACTTAATATTACAATAAATTAAAAATATATTTTTTTATGTTATGTGAAATATTAAATGTAGGAATCATTCTCCAACACATTTTGATAAACAGTGAAGATTAGTTAAAAAAAAACAATAGTTTTGGCAAATCTGTTATTTTTAATTAACACACTTGTAAAAAGGATGTTTCAAAAGTATTGTATTGATTGTCCTAAAAAACAGTTGAGGTATGATACTTAAAGTTATGTTCGTGTAACTGACGCAATATCACTGTTATCTACTTAGTAGCAGTAATGTTTGCTCTGTTGTGACTTTGTTTATCAATGATTCAACAAATTGTTTGATGTAGGAAGATTATAGAGTTTATAATATCCTCTATGGATAAAACAGATTTAGTTTTAAATGGATTTACGTAAAGCGTTCTCGCTTAGTTCTCAAGGGACAGAAATGCATTTGTGACTGATTTCAGAAAGTATATTATTTGAAATTGTTTAAAGATGATTGATTGATTGATTGAAAGAAGATTGATTAAAGATAAACGGTGAGCAGCAATGGCCACTATCTTTACACTAAGTGGCCTGCAAGCTGCTTCTTACTTTGATTATAAAAAAGAATAGAATATGTTACACAAGCAAAACAAAGCAATTTGTAAAGCTATTAGTATTATAAGGACATTAATAAAAGTAGCATAATAACGGATGTTTTTTTATATATAAAGAGGTATGAGGTTTGTAACGGAACCTTGCAATTAATTCTAAATCTGGCTAGTATTTGAATAATTTAAGCAAATAATAAATATACAAAGTAAGTGTTTTTGCCTTAGTTTGTTTTAAACTTAGGAAAGAATTGTATAAATTATAAGAAAGTAATGTACTTCTAATTACTTAATATATTGTTACTTTCATAATTAACTAGATATAAGTATATTAAATGAAGAGTTTTCATATATTTAGCTGATTCAATTTAATATATTTGAAAATCCTAATAGTTGCATATTAAACATTATGTATATTTAGTTGTAATTTTGCCACTACCCAATAAGTTTACAAAGACTATGCATAACACCATCTCAATTCACTGTTAAGCAGTTTTTGTGTGGGAGAACAGTGGTTTACGAGTATAAGTTACTTAAAAAATACTCCTCCGAGGTACCAACATATCTGTGCTCGACCTCAAATGAGATTTCAATCGTATTTGGGTTTAACCAAAAGTATTTCCAGCTGGCAGTGACTATAACATAAATCTATTTGAAAAGTTTATAGTATCAAAAGAAGTCATTTTTCTTGTGACCAAAGGGGATTTAGAATATTAATTGTGTATATCATAAACCACTTACATTTTATTTATAACAGTGTAGAAATAGTTGTGTAAAACTAAGAACCGCCTTTGTAATGTTATCGCACAGGTTTCATTCAGAAACTTGAATGTTTCCAATGATTAAGCTTTTATCTTTTACCCTTTCTTTATAACCTGCGCTTAAACTGACATAGTCATACAGTTATTGTGTTAAATATTAAACCAAATTACTCATATAAGTCACTCAGTTACTGTATTAAATTGGTGATTGAAGTATTGTTAAATTATTTAACACATTGTAAGACTTGAAAGATTAAAGTGAATCTTATGCCCACAATTTGACTGAAATGTTACAATTATGGAGAAGACACTTGTTAAACATCTAGAATAATGATAATATGTTGCCTTGATGAATATTATAAATATATTAGCGTGTAATTTTGTGTTTCTGTTCATAAAACCTAGTAATTACTTATTTTATATTATAGTAATTGTTCATAGTCTATAAAACTCTATTTATGATAATATAAAGGTATAAATATTTAGCCTATAAAGTTATAATAGGTTGAAGCTAAAACGTTATAATAAGCAATTAACACAAGTATTGAATGTAAGTGGCGTTAGCTTGCTTTAAGTATTATTCATTGACAACATTCTTAAGGAAATGTTTTTCTCTACTTGGGTTAGCTACAAATGTCCATGGGTGAAATCGGTTGGAGACACAGACGCTCCTTGGCTACTTTTTACTATAAAAACACATTCGGCCAAGTAAGAGTCGATTCGCACACGAAGTGTTCCATAATATAGATTACGTAGTGACCAATTTGAATGTAATGGTAGTGGGGATGCTTCAAAAAGGAGGAGGTTTTCAATTCGTCTGTAGGGATTTTTTGTATGTTATGCGATTACTCCGCCAATTATGACCGAATTAAATACGACCACCACGCGGCTTGAAAGGTTGCAGCGTAGCCACGTAGCAGGTGTTTATTAACAATATTTTAGAGTGGGAAAAATTTTGTTACTGCTTAATTTTAATATCTAAGTTTACCAAAACTCATTTCAAATTTACGAAAATGAACTTCCAGTGGGGTCTATTTTTGGACAAATACATTTTATTTCTTAATGAAACAGCTATAAAAATACAAAATCATTTTGTAATATGTTGCCACCAGCCTTTTCTCTTCCCTGTAACCGTTGTCATGTACCTATTAAATGAAGAGGCGCCAGTGCCGGCTGTAACTTCACACACATGAGGCGAATTATCATTCTTGCAAGGCATCTGTTCGACTTCAGTCAAGTAAGACTTCAATCGTATTCGAATTGATTAAATAATATCCTTGGATGAATATAAAATATAGGCTTATAGTGGGTGCTCTGCTGAACTATTCGTCAAAGGACGAGGCACTATATTAATTGGATAGGTTGCGGTCGTCGACGGTCGGATTTGCGCGTTCTTTTTTACCGCGTACATGGAAGTTTTGGAATAAGCTGCCAACGGAGGGATTCTCTGAGCGCTATAACATGGAGCTCTTAAAAAAGGTGCAAAAAGAGCTCTCTTCCAAAGCTGGGGATGCACTGACGACGGTGACCAGTTACCATCACCTTATCGGCAGGTTAAGATGTAAACATGCAGTCAACGCACGTCGCAGTAGTAACTGTAGGTTCACTCCGTTCACTATTCTATAGTTCTATTGAATTAGAATTCGTCCGTTATCTCCTTTGTCTTAATTTTCATTTTCACACAAATGAAGTTTTAAGTGCTACTGTTTTATTTATTTTAATTTGATACGCGTTGTCTTCGGCGATTTCTGTTCCGAGTTTCGGTGTTTTTATCAGACTTTTCTCCGACTCCCAAAATAAGAAGTGTAGGTCATGAGCTTATTTTCACATCCAGTCCTCGGTTTAAATCTTTTTAATGGTGGCTGGGCGTA
Source organism: Polygonus leo (assembly GCA_018250455.1). NCBI lineage: Eukaryota > Metazoa > Arthropoda > Insecta > Lepidoptera > Hesperiidae > Polygonus > Polygonus leo. Next base: position 5,458 of record DWNR01005233.1, read on the forward strand.
TTTCTTTAATTACCGCTACTTTACCTGTTTCTGTATTTTTAACTCCAGCAGTCTCCTGCTGTCTAGATCCAGATGAAGGGAAAGGTGGGACCACCTGGAGGTAAAATTACTGTACTTTAATAATAAATAAAGTATCATAGCAATGCTTTAAATATTAAGCGATATTGCAGTTAGTGCTTTTGTATTTTAGTAGGCGCGAATATTTAAAAAAAGCGATTGTATTTTTGTAACGTATTAACAATAAAGCCAAACAAGTTTTAAAATTGTATTTGGTACCTTCCGTGTTGAAAGTTTTAAATAGATAGAAACACCGCACGCGGCAGATCAGATAGATCCTGACTAAAATATGCTTTAGGCCTTTTCTAGTTGAGGACAAAGATCTACCAGGAAAAGTATATAGGAAATCGGATTAAATGGAAACATACGATACGACATACCGCGCTAAAATGCCGGGAATAAGGTATAATACAGTAACATATTCTTTATTGTGCAGTCCAACATAGAACATAAAGAGAAAAATCAAATAACGTAAATATCACATACACAAAAGCACCTAAGTACTTATAAATAATTTAATTCAAAGGGCTTACTATTCAAATAATGTACAACGCAAGAAATATGTTGAGGTGTTCCTTGTACACGAGTGCAAAAACTTTAAGGTAAATGACAAAAAAGTACGCACTTAAATCAAAGGTATGTAGTTATAATAATGTCCAAAAAAACAAAAACAAAACCAAAATAAAATTAATATGCCACAAGGAGTAATTGTAATGAACGATACATTACAATTACTCCTTGTATTTAGCATTCCATCAGGCGTATTGGGACATTAAGTGGTAATTATTTGGAGGCAAAAACCCGCAGGTTCATTACGCAGTCTGAGAGCAAAAGCTCGGTTGTTGCGTCAGGCATGATCGACGAACGCACTTGCTTGCATCAGGCGTGCAATGCAATTTGTGAAATGTGATGCCCTTTTCCTTTTTTGAATTTATCTAAAACAATTTTTGGCTTCATAGACTTAAGTGTTTACAGGTTATACCCAGATAGAATGTTTAAAATATAAATGTATTTCAAAGCCCATACTTTTTGTTTGGTGGTTTTATCGGAACCCAAGTCAGAGTCGGAGTTTTCAAATTTGGTTTATTGGAGTTAGAGTCGGAACCGGAAGGAGGCGGCGTCAGAGTTGCTTTGTCTATATCCAGTCTATTTCTTAACGGGTAATAGGTTAGGCCATACCGCTAAAAAGTTGTTCACTTGTTACTGAACCTGGTGGGTATATAAGATATTGGCGGGCAATCGATTTAAGGAATTGGAATTTTTATATTTCCTTTCCACCGAAATAAAGGAATAATATCACATTCCTTTACCTACCTGTAGATCTCCGATTTAAAAGTGTCGGAGCCGAAGTCGGAACCGGAAATTTAATATTAGTTGGAAGCTTCGACTTATCGGAGTCAGAGTGGAATATCCGTAACATCACTACTTTTTATTTAGTTTTATGTTTTTGTTTATAGTGAAGACTAGACTCATAATTATAGTCCCAGGGGAGTACCAATGGGGAGTACTATCGCTAGGTTAACTCATGACTCGCCATGACGTGGCATGATGGTTTGCCAGGTGGTAGAATTCGTTTAGTACGACCGGGGAGATACCACCGTCACTCTCATAATTCCATGAAACAGTTATTGTGTTTTGGTTTGGAGAGGCATATTTGCCGGCTATACTGATAAATGAGATGAACTGCTTAGTCCTCAGGGGGAGCAATGCATCTGTGATCAAACTTAGGTATGATTTAATTGTACCCCGGGATGATTATTGACGTCCATAGACGGCAGTGACCACTTGCCATCGGGTGGGCTGCATGCTCGTTTGCTACCTTTAAGTACGAATGTACGATAAAAAGGACTTCTTTTTTCACCACAAATAAAATATGTATCGCATATATATTTCGAAGAAGTGCGTGCCCGGGATTTGATTCTTTGTTCTATTTTATTAATATAAATACTTAAGTTGGACTCTGGTTAGTATGGACTTGAGGAATAGAATATTTTGCATCTAGCATACGTTACATAAGTCAATAGATGAATCACAAAAAATGTAGGGATTATGTACACCACAAAAACTTTACCTTTTACACCTTTAGACTTTAGCTTAGACTTTAAAGTAGGTGTTTAATACTTTAATCATATCGTAAGTATATTATTTCATAATGATTATTTTCTATGAGGACATTAAGAAGTTATAAATAAAAGGTAGCTAATATTGATAGGTCATATTTAGTGTTTACTACCAAACGAAATTTCTGTTAATGTTAAGTTATATTATTGTGCGTAACAAATTGCGCACTACAAAATGTACCTACCTAAGCGATTGTATACAAGTAAGTATATCAATATGTTTACAAGAGTAATCTCTCGCATCTGGGTCCATACTCTGTCCGTAGAGGGTGGTGCGCGTGCGTTGCAGTTATCTGGGGACGACGCGCGGGAAAAGTTGCCTTCCAATTTTAAAATTCAAATATATATTTTTTAATCTCGCCGAGGACTAAAGGCAATGACGACGTTTTTGAGAAAAATGTGGAAGAACCACTCTAAGCACAAAAGTGAGTTATTTATATTTTATTTTGTTATTATTATTTTATAGGCCCTTTTACGGTTGTTTTTTTATTTCGTATGTTTTTGTTATTTTTATCGTGAATATAATTTATAATAATAGCAAAGCGAATGATTTCTCTAAAGTTCATAAAATAAAGTCAATTAATGATTTTCAAAATTAATTTAGCATTCCCTGCAACTGTTATACTTTCCCTTCATTTATAATTGTAAAATAAGATAAATATTGTAGAGATCGTTTGCAGTGCCACAGATTAAATTTATTTTCCTTTAAATCCATCATAATACTTAATAACATGGTAATGTTTAAATATTTATTAAACTTAACTACAAAAAATGTGCCAATGATCCTCTAAATGTATTAATTTTCAAAATTAGCATATTCATTTCAAGGTATAGGAATATATCTATGTTCAAGTCTTGTACCTACTAGTCAAGTTAAGTAGATCTGTGGTCTCGTTTTGGGTTTTAGGTTTTACATAGTTTCCAAGGACCATTAAAATGAAGAACAGTTTGTCGTCATCGTTAAGTTGTATAAAGGAATCATATTATGCCTATTTTTTAAATTCAACGTTTAAATTGCGAACACATTCAAGGTCTACGCGATAAACTTAAAAAAAAAACTTTACTTTCGTTTTAAATATCCTTTAAACGCCGTTATATGTAACGAATCTAGTTTTTCTTTTGTGGTTTTGTCATTACCACGAGATAGTTCTTGAGATCCATTAATTACTTTACGCATTATAATTTGCTTCCGTATTGAGTCTGTCAAGTTCGATCGCAGTCCCTCTAAGGGCGTGATGGCTGGTTTCTCTCTAATTGCGAGGAGATCTCACTGGCCCTACAAGGAGGAGTAGCTGGAACCTGCCATGTTGGTTTCTGAACAAGGCTCGTCTCAAGAATTTACTCGTTTATTGGTTTTTGAGAATAGATACAGTATCCAGTAAATTCGGTTAAAGGGAAAATAAGAAATGTCGGAATAATTAGGTTCCCAGGTTTACCTTTTATTAATATTTATCACTAAAATATATTATAAACCGTTCTGTCATAAAGAAAGGAAAAGGAATAGAATAATACGAAATAAACAGGTCTTACTTTTTATCAGGCTTTCTGAAAAAATAAGATATACACGTTGGTATTCACAGTATACGAGTACATAGAACAGAAGTAATAAAAAATAGGTACATACATAAGAAAGAGTGCTTATGTATCATACATACCTATGATTTGAATACTAGGCACGATTCTCTGACTTTTTAAAATTCTCTTGCCCTCTTTTCGGTCTTTCCTTTTCCGTCGCTTTTCGTTAAAGAAAAAATCTCGTGAGGAACCTAATACACGTCCGAGAAATGGTAAAAATTCTCAAGGGCCTATGAAGTTTACCTAATCAGACAGCCGTGCCCATCTGTGGGACAATAATGGGTGATGATGAATAGAGAGCACATGTTGTATAAGTAGAAAGGACAGATGGAATTTATACTCGTTAAATTTGGTCTTAGTTATCTATTTATTAGTCACTGTGTACCGGCTTAGTTATTCAGTTATTAGGCATTATGTTTCGGCTTAGTTATCCAGTTACTAGGCATTGTGTACCGGGTTAGTTATCTAGTAATTAGGCTTTTATTAGGTATTCTGTATCGGCTTAGTTATTTGGCATTGTTTACCCGAAAAGACCTCTATTGAGTAAGGCAGCACTTGGCAATTTGGCATCGACATCAAAATAATAAATTACCTATTTGTGTTTTTTAATTCGTTCTGAAATCTGATTCTATTTAATTATATTTTTTACCGGTACAGTCTTGCTATTGTATAATCTGTTATTATAGAAATAGTAGAGTATGCCGTAATATAGGTGTCTGTACTTCGGGACGTTGCCCACCAGTGGGAGTAATATCCCTTTTATTTCTTTAATTGTCTCATAACAACATTGTATGAATGATAACTTCCTAATGATTCGAAGTAACTGTTTTCTGTTTACTTTTTATTGTTATTTACGGAGCAATCGGTATAATAACAATTTAAGTCAATTTGTTATTATACTTGCATAATAACAATTATTTATTTATACATATTATGTTAAAACGCATTTAAAGTTAATCACAAATACTTGTAATAAAGCAGGTAGTTTAGTTGAAATTCATATCGTTTATTGCCAGGTGGAAGAACTCATATAGTTCAACCGGGGAGGTACCACCGCCACCCTCATAATCCTCCGTGAAGCAATTTATTGTGTTTCG
>DWNR01005234.1:0-10306 GCA_018250455.1 Polygonus leo
GTGATAGGTACTACTGGTATTTATTTATTTTTAGTTTACGATCATATTCATAATATGACCCGCGAATTATCTGTATGTATATAGTTTTATTTAATCATGCTTTCAAAGATCGAAGTAGGTAATGTCTAATTGTTTAATATTTGAACTTTTGTTAATATTAAGAACTCGTTAAGTATTAGGTACACGTTGTATAATTTAAAATTGACACACTCACACGTACTTTTGTCGTGCATATAAATATCAAACAATATTTCGTGACTCATTTATTACACGACAAATATAGTATTCGTGGTAGTTATTATTCAGTACTTCCCATTCAGTTTCTTCTCCTAAAGTAAATACATATAAATGTTTGTAAATTCCATAATTACACTTCATTATCTTTGCATCTTTATAATTGATATGATTAGGTATGCTTCAAAGCTTTGTCTTTTCTTATAACTTTTGAAAAATATAATACTGAATAGATAATCCGCGCATCCATTGACGAAGTGAACTTGACGTATCGAGTGGGCCAATGTCACGACGGCACAAAGTGGTGCTCCTCCGTAATCCGCTTTGTTTAGCTGAAACCCGATGCCCTATTGTTGGGTTTTTTCACCACAATTGGCGCTTAGAAGAGGTGAGAAAAAATCGGTTAAGTGGTGAGACTAGGCTTCAGTATACTATATTTTCTAATTGTATAGTTATTGGTGGACGCTTACTCCGCTTTTGGTACTTGCGAAGGATTGCATATCTGTGTACAATAATATTATTGTATTGTCTATGGTTCAACTGATATGTCTTAGATGCGACTTATATTTTGCCCTGCAGCATCGACAGTGTAGTTACCTCAATGTTTTGATCTGATCAAGCGATAAGGACACATTTTAACATTATCACGTTTAGTTTTATATTTATGTTCGCTCTTGTCTTATTTAAGTTTTATATATGACAGATTAGTAGGTGTAAGGTACTTGTTTGAATAACGTCGTCATTTGGATAGTTTGAAAGCTTGCATTTAAAACGTAACAAATATCGACTCATGGAATAATCTCAATTCATCGGCACTTATTTGTGTCTTCAGATGTATCTGTGTGCCAATATGGCCGATGGTGTAGGTGACATAATCCACCACACACAATACGCATTCAGATACGACACTGACGTATTGTTGGAGTTTTTCTACACAACCGGAGCTAAGGAAGGCGAGAAACTGTGAAGTAGCCACTTAGGCATCTCTTTAATGTTGCGGGCTTGCCTAGGCTTAGTAGGTAGCAAGTATAAAACTAGTTGAAATGGAAACTCTGTTATTATACATAAAATATTTTATATAAGAATGTATAAACTATACCTACTTACCTACTAAATTTTAATGCCTTTTACAAATCGTTTACCAAAAAGCAAGTCATTTTTCAAATTGTTGTTATTTTAATATTTTTATGATTACTTAACATAATACCCAGTAGGAGTTATCCTATCTGAGGTGGACCAGTGATGAAATTCCTATTTCTGAGGATTAAGGTATACATATGGCCTCATGTAGTAGGTAGGTACTGAATCCTAGAAATTATAGAGTCATACACACAAATAAACAAAGGATATAAATTAACTATAAATTGCCTACTTAGGTGGTTGGATTTCCTTCAACATAAATGTAGTTAAATATGTACTGAATTTGATTGGATGTAAATGTAAACAGAATTTGATTTCAACATTGGATGATTATTTGGTTCCACCTGGATTATCATTTGAACTGATCATCTAGGTAAACATGTGACCTCAATAACCAAAAAAATCTATAATTAATTATATACACATACCCTAGAGTTGTAATTAATTTGAAAGTAGCCCTATACAAATAGTTTTTACAACAATGATTAGACCCCCATCTATCAATGTAACAAAAAAATATTACGCAGTCTTAAAAATCCGGTACATAACATACACACAGTACATAACGTAATAGATAGAAAATTTAATATCTACATCAATTAGTTGACAAGACGTTGACGGTAATAGGTACTCAAGATGCCGTTTATCGACGAGTCTATTAAGTCCGTGTCTAATGAGACCCAATATTGTCAATTCGTATCAGATTCCACTCGCCAATAAATTCTTCTGTAATTAATAGAAACGCTGTCGTAACGTAACGTGGGGATATACGGGGAGATATTATGTTTGGACCCGATTGAAACGTTCTCGATAACCACGATATAAGATAATGTCGTAGTAGGTTCTAAATTTATCATACAGAAATTAAAACGCTGTGTAACATTTACCTATTAATTAAAGTTTTAATACTATTTTTGATAACATGTTTAGCAACATCAATGAATAAGTACAATAAATGTAAGTTAAAGAATATATTTAGTAGGTTATTAAATATGAATGTGCACACATGCAAAACTTATGATACAGATCAAATTAAAGTGCAACAAAACATTCGTTTCCTTATAATTGATCTTCATATGCATACATTTGTTGCATAATCAAACCGTTCGAATATTTTTTAAAACAACAGTTTGATTTTGCCAATCGCTACAGGCCAGCACAAATTACCTTCCCGTATATTTCCTCCCTCAAGTAGTGCGCTGTCTCAACAAAGCGTGGTCACCGATGAAGTAATGAATCATGATGAATAGATACCCGTCACTCCCCCCTGCGTTATTTATTAATCATTAATCAATTTGAATCGTCGCTCTCTTTATGAGGATCAGTTAAATGCTTTATAAATCCTATGTAAAATCCAATTAGTATAAAATTTCATGATGCTATTTAAGGCATTTGGTACATAAAAACTTAAAGAATCGTTTCAACTATAAGTAAACTAAATAAACAAATATGAACTGTAAAATGTAACAATAATAATATCTATGAGCATTTGGCCAATCAAGCAATTTGTAATCGAAATTATTTTATTTTTGGCCTGTAGTTTGTGACATTCAACAAACTGACATTTATGCACTAAGTATTTTAAAATTATACATATTCCGGATCCGTTCTTTTGATACACTGAACACATACAGAATAATAAATTTCTGATAATACCTAATAGGTACGTAAATCCATAGCTACAATTTCAGTCTTATAAAAAATACAAGCCTAAGACCTTAATCCTATCCTGACGTTGTTTTTAGATTGGACGGCATCACTGCCGTGGTAACCATCAGGTGGACTGCATACCTACACTACTTCTATTCGAACAAAATATTGATGTTTGCGCACGAATTACATTATCTTGAGAAAAAGGAACTCATCTATAACCATATAAATATTATGTCTTCTATCCTCCTGAGATTTTTTTAAAGTAGGGAGTCTATTATAGCAGGTGTTATACAACGGCTTCGATTTTTGAAAAACGATGGATATCATGTGTATCACGTAAGGAATTGTGGTGTATTGAAACTGTTGCAATCAAATTTTGAAAGTAATTATAGCAAAATAGTTACGATGATCGAAATTTTGCACTCATATCGGCTTAGCTCTCAAGCTCCCAATCGCCGATTCTCTAAAGACCCATCTGTATCGACCCGTCATCGATTGAACTTTCCAAAGCATAGCATCTAAAACAGAGAAGCAAATCAAATCGCCAATTCAGCGTCACACCGCCCCTTATTATGAAAACGCGTCGTCACGTTAACGAGTCATCGAGCTCGTTAATCGCGGGCCGGTTGGCGCGCACACGGCGGCCATCTTGGCACAACCGTCAAACGTCACATTTAAATTCACGACACGTTCGCGACTCACTCTTGTTATTGCACGCACTGCTTATGCCGAGCGTTTAAACGTACCAGTCTACGAGTGTCGTCTATGTACTGGTGTCTTGTTTGTATGCAATGTCGTAGGCGTGAATTCGAACACTTTGAGCCAACCATGTTTGTTTTTAGAATGAGTTGGTTTAGAAAACCAAACAAGGTTTCATCAGACGTTTTTGATAAAGAATCTTGGTTTTTCCTTCCTTTTTTTTTGTATATTTAGTAAAGAACACAGAAGTAAACGAACCGTCAGTGAAAACCTTTGCAGAAGACGGAAGACATTGAAATTAACGGAATGTTTTTGATTTTTTCAGTGTTATAGTAGTTTAATATTTTTACTTTTGTCGTAGGTACTGCGTAGGGTCATTTTCTATATACTAAGATGAAAATATGTTTTGATAGATCCGTCGAAAAAACTGAAAAATGAAAAGGATGTTTTTTCAAATAAGCAGCTAACGTGCCACTTTATTTTGGCAATTTTGTTGAATTTCGTCCAATAATTCTTGCTAATCTTTTGCCATAACATCTGGTGGGTAGGTTTAGAGTTTTGTTTGACTTGGGAAATGCCAATACTATTATTATAATATAAGTACAGAGAAAAAGGAATAAAATTTGATTAAAGTTACAATTTTCCTTTGCCCGATGACCTACAACAGTTGTACATACTATGGTCTCTAGGTACATAATAATTCGCCCTCCTGTGTAGGTATATATATTTTTTTCATATTCTTTCATTAGGCAATATGAAAAAACGGTGGTACTTAAATTTTGTACTTGATAAGCTATTTGAAAAAGGTACAATTATTAGTAAGGTCAGATTTTTTATTCAATTCAGCACCATTCTCACTAATCATCGGCAAAAGTACGCCTTTTTAATTGGTTAACGACACTACTCATTTTTTAAAATTAATCTCCTTAAAAAATATACAACGATGTAGCTAAATGATAGCGATGATAGAGGAAATTCCAATTCTAGAGAAAATAGAACTACTAAAGTTAAAAAGGTAACTAACGGAAGATTTAGTAGGTAGGTAGATAGTAGGTAGGTAGGGTAAGGTAACTGGGGCAATACTGGCAAATTAGTTTGAAACTTATTTAGTAAACAAAAAACAGAAGGATTTAAATTATCAAGTCTCAAATAATGCATGTAATGCAACTGCATTTCAGTGCAGCCATATATGTATATCTAAAATATACATGAATCATGTGAATGTTTCCTAGATAGTAGTGATACTATCCAGGTAATTTCAACTTCAAATTACTGTGACCATTTAAATTTTTGTGTAAAGTCAATTAGCTGATTATACTTTATATATATGGAAATACATGTTATTTTAACTTCATATCATTATATCAATTTATTGATAACAAAATCACCCGTAACAAACGTAATTAATATACTACTTTTCTCTTTTAAAGATTCCCTTTTCTCCCTTTTCTCTTTTCTCTTTTAAAGATTTCCCTTGGAGCAACGGCCTAAACAAACTTTTTGACTTGGTAGAAATCGTCTGATATTCAAATTCCTTTACTCGTTTATTATTGAATGTTAAAATGAATTGAATGCAGCTGTTGTTTTTGTAGACAATTAAAAGATACTTCCAACAAAGTCAAACAGTAAGTCACTTTTCAAATTTTTATTAAAGGATTTCCTCCACATACGACTTGCTGAAGGAAGAATTCCTGGGTCCAAGACATTATTCTATCACGTAAAGTATATTAAGAGTAAGGTGTTAAACTGGTATTCCTGGATTGTCATGGCATCACCAATATTCACCATTGTTCCACAGAGCGAGAGATTTCTTTCAAAATAAGAAGCAATTAGATCACATTCCATCCTAAGCTGGCATGTGAAATGGCAAACACCACATCGATATCATTTTTCAAGTTATATTTAAAGTTACATTCTCTAAGCAATGTACTAAAGTAACGTAACTAAAATCTGTTAAAGACACTGCAATCTGTCTAACAAATTAATCTTTTTAAAATTAGTGTCATAGTATACCTTATATTATACAATGAAATGAGATTATAGGACATACATTAATTCACTCTATAACAAATTAAAATTTCTAATCCAGAACAATGAATGAACGATCCACTAAAAGAATTCGCAAAGTACGGAACGTATGAAAGCAATAAATTAATATCCAATCGTAGTGCGGGGTTGGTTAATTGAAGTGAGCTCTGTCACACTAAACTTGTAATCCGACAAGAATGCGCCTTGTGTACTGGCGTGGCGTGCGAACCAGTATACGTAGACCCTCGACATCTCTTCGCTTTACCCTGTTCAGTTCGCTGCTAGAGAACCAGAGGGAGGGGAAAAGTGTCAACGTAAGCTGGTAGTGATAATGCTTTCTAATACCGGCCGCTATTTCAATTACCGCGACCCCAGCTCCGAGCTAATCCGCCAACAAAGGCCTCTTATAATTCGAGATGCAAGCAATGCGGTCTTAGGTAATTGAAATTTTATTGTGGATTTCGAAAGACCAATAAATTGTAGATGCCCCTTTAAGCGGACGCGCCACCGATTATCTGCGAATCGTCTGTGAATCTCTTTTTAATTTTGTTCGCGAGTTATTTCCAGTGAATTCGTTTGCATAGAAGTGACATATAGTACTGTGTTAGATATAGCAAATGAACAATCATCGAAAAATGACGAATTTGCATACAAAATTCAATTTACATATTTAGTCTATTAAGAGAACTTCTTAAAAGTGATTTTGTTGTTCACACCATACATGGAACTACTGTACAAAATTACGGTTTAGTATGTTAAGTGTTATAATTGATGATTGGATGTAGGAAAGCTGTTCTCGGAAGAAAATTTCAATTCAGTCAGATGAGGGAATTGCAAACGCATCTGACCACTCATCAATTTACTTTTAATTTCAGGTTTTATATAAATAGAACCTACAACCTGTGTAGGTATATGTTTAGAACTTTTGAGGTAATATCTTTTATCAATATATTAATACGAAAGCATAAACTTTGTACCCCTTTTTAGAGACTTTACGGGGGCGGAATTATTTCAATCTTTATTCTATGGACTTTTTTTATTATGCTCGAATTTTGAGCACATGGCTACCTCTAGTATTTAATAAATATGCTAAATAACTAACTAAGATATAAGAATATCACGCAAAGTAAAAAAAAAACTCTTGGAAGTTTGTCAAAGGGATGCTTCTTTTCTAATTCTTTTAAATATAAAAAATGCTATATCATTCATCAACAAGTATCTAGGCGAGCATGGGAACTTAAACACAAAGAATAGATGAATTTTATCATTTATTCTGGGTGTTCGCACTCGCTAATACCGGTAACCTAGATAAATAACGTTTGAACCGATACAAAAACTTGTCAAAACATAACTAAGCGCCACTCGACCGACAACTTGCAATGTTTTTATAGGCCACTTAGAAACTGTTGGAAATAGGCTGCAGTGATTTGCACAAAATAAATATTTTTTCAATGTAATTACTTTATTCTAGGTTATTTCTCAGAATTGTTAAAATAAAATTGGGGTAAATACTAACATAAATAAATTATATAATGGTGTAGTGGTTAGAAGTTAATGTTTTTATGCTTCTTAAGTTATTTTCCCTGGAAGTCCGAGTTCGAATCGAATGCAAGCTATGTATGATATTTAAAATTGATTCATTTTTTATTGAGAATAGGATCTTTGTGAATAGGATCGCCTAAGAGATTATTTAAAAAAATCAAAAGTGTATGAAGTCCATCAATTCACACTTGGCCAACGCGGTAGACATAGTCTTCAATTTAGACTGCCGAGATTGCAGTGGGATAGGAGTATCCTAATACCTAGTGGGGCAGTACTAAATTGCCAATATGAAATACCGTATTGCTGTAAAATACATTATTAAAATATTATGCTATATAAATAGGTATTATGTCCACATCAGTTTTCAATAGTGTTTAACAAGTAGAAGAATGAAAATAAACATCGGTTCTTAACTTCGGAATCGATTATAGTATTAGGTATGATATTCATATCTACATGATAATACTTATATTAATGCTAGATTTTATTGAAATGTACAGAAATTGCCATGAAGTATAAAAACACAAAGAAGATAAAATGGAGACTTCTTTAAGCGTCTATTTACATAATATCAGACGATTAATTCCTTTCATCGACACAAAACTCCTTCGACAAAAGAGTAGCGAGTTACAATCGAGCGATTCAGACTTCAATGGAGAATTGTGGAGGAAGTGTGACAGTTTCTCGAAATGCTCGGTCGAATAATAGGTAGAGGTGTGACCGTTGTCAAAATATTGTGGATCGAATGAATAATCCAATAGTTGCGACAATGGATCGTGCAAGGGTTAACTTTTTGTTGCAGAATTTGTTGAACTTTGTATTATGCTTCACTATATTTTCACTCTGTGAAAGGAATATACTAAAATCTCTCCTTGCTGTTATCAGTTATACCTGTATGAAAGTACTGTAAAAATAATCATTACAATCAAATATTGTTGATAATGTGCCCCTAATAATCACGGGACATTCCCGATTTAGGCCATTTAGGCCAGCGCGGGCCCAGTAAGGACTTGTAGACTGTACGCCCTTGAAATTTTTTTGTCAATCCCTTAAGCGTGTAGGTCTCTTCACTAATTTTTTCCTTCGTCGAAAAGCAAGTGATAATTAACTTTCAATACCCATGTGACTTTTGAACAGTAACGTATCTTCTTATATGTTACTGTGTAAAATTACTCCTACAAATGTTGAAACAAATGTGCCAAATTTTAACTCCACGTAAATGATCACACGCCAAACTACTACTAAAAAAAGAAGATCAAAATAGATTTTTCTCCATATAAAAACACAATATCGTGGCAGAGGAAGTGTCACACTTTCTCAAAACCCCTGCTCGTTGGAATAATAGAGGTAGAGGTGTGACGGTTGTCAAAATATTGTGAGCTGAATGAATAATCAAATAGTAGCGACAATAGACCGCGCAAGGGTTAAAGCATTTTGTTGCAGAACACGCCTTGTGCCTTTGTGTGACGCCTGATCTATACTTATTTCAATTATCAATTCATTTGAAAGTTTTTCGTTACATTAAAAGGTGTAGCAAAATTTAAATCGGTTTACCGCATTCTAGTGTCTACGGCGAGGTGACACGAGCTACTTTTGTTTGACAACTTCTAGAGGTACGACGGAATTTAGTAGGCAACTAGTTTTCTGTGCGCTCTTTGTGATGGAAAACCTCTCGAGCTTTGTTTGAGCGCGCCTCGTACGTGGCTCTCTGCATGCTAAAAGCTCTGATTTTGGCGCGTCTCAAAGTCTGGGAATTGGATAACGAGGTAATTTTATATTAGCCGCCAGTTACGTCATAACTTCTTCACAGAATATTCACTTTAAATATTTTTCGCGAAATATATCCATTTTTTATCCAAAAGTAATTTTATTCTGACTGTACCCAAATTAGTTGTAATTGGTTATTTCCGCGCCATGATTTTATTTGAAAAGTTTTATGCAGGACACTTATGAACTTTTGAGAGTAGGCACCAGATTTCACACTTCTGCCACCGAAATCATCGTCCGAAATCAGAATAGGGGTACGTTGAAAATTCTACCATATTCGTAACTACTTAAAGTTGAATTCAGTTTGTCGAAGTATGTTTAAATAATAATGGTTTTAAACAAGGTATTTTATAACTTATGGCAAAAATTTTAGGTTTAATTTAATTTGAACGATCAAAAGAAAGAAGCCGCAGGCTGCGCGCGCTAGTGATGCGATCGACTGATATTGCTCTGATTGTTTTTATAAATAAAGGAAAAATATTAAAAAAATGTTTCTTAATAATAATGTTTTAAATGTTCATCAAATGTGTATCATTATTGTACCATAAATAAGCAAGTAAGTCTCAAAAGGAGAAAGATTTAGATTAAATTCCTCATCGCTGGCCAATCGCGAAATGGAAGTGAAGTCTATCTTGAGATTTTTTCTAATTTCTTAGATACCTTTTCTAATGATGGTTTCTTCACAATAATACGTAAAATTAAATCAAAGTGGGAAAATTTTCCATTTACCGTTAGAAATGATGTAAGTAATAGCAGCATTCGATATTCGAAATACAAATTTGAATCTCGGTCTTCCATAAACAGTGGCGTCCAAAACCAGCAAAAAAAATCTTACACTGAAACTAACGCAACAAACATATCCGTGTCTATCTCTTGTCATGAAACCGTCCATCACCCCCCTGGAGTATCAATGTGTACACGTACATGTGTGACACGTACGAAAACGGGATGTAATTAAATAAATACGTTTACATCGGGTTACATCACTAACCGAGAGGGGGGGTCGAGTAATGTTAATAGCAGGCAGTTAGGGCGCTTTGTAGTACGTGTGAAGTGAGCACTAGGGCACACGAGGCCTGTTCCGAAACAACCAGTATACCCCGACCTCCCACACCCCCCCACCTTCATACAAAACACAGCACATCGGGGCAGTAGCAGTGACAGCGAGAGCTCCAGATATTCTGGACGCATGAAAGTGCGAAACCTGTTTAGCGCGACCTACCCCGTTTCCTGCGTTGTGGAC